>JAHZNP010000905.1:0-32910 GCA_020615345.1 Triops cancriformis
TACAAGTAATGGTAATTTGTAATGCCAATTACTTTTCTTAAAGCAACTGTAATGTACTCGTTACATTTTTCGCTCAGTTGAAATGTAAAGTAATGTACTCATTACATTTTACTTTATCAAAAATTGTAATGTAATTTACTAGTAAATTAAAAAAGGCCAAATAACGTTACAATTACAATTACTTTGGTCTCTTAGAGGAAAAGTAGAAAATCTGTAAAGAAAGGGGAAGGGAAGAAGTTGTGCTTTGGAACTTCGCTGCTTTAGATCGACTAAATGGTGTTATGAAGGGAGGGGGGGGGGTGACGGGTGGGCCAAGAGAATTGTTTGCAAGTAGTGAGCTACGGAAAGGCAAACCTTATCGTTGACCTCTGTTTCAGCTGCGTTATTCTTTCTTTACCCGTTTCTTCGCGTAGGGAAGGGGAGACAGTTTTGTTAGGGGTTGAAGAAAAGAATACGCAAAACTTAGTATTTTCGGATGTCTTACCCAAACCAGACGTGTGTTGGTAACAAGTAATATTGTGAATCAAAGGTATAAGCGTTAAAATTTAGTTAAAAATTTAGAAAAATGGAATAGTTTTCAACGTAAAAAAACACCTTTTTTGCGAAAGTAATGGCAAAGTAATGCATTACTTTACAAATGTAATTGTAATATGACGATTATTTTCGTTATTCAAGTGTAAGTGTAATGTAATAGTAAACTTTATATAAAAAGTAATTGTAATGTGATAATATTCATTTTTTGAAAAAATACACAACACTGGTTCTAATACAGCAACTTCTATTGCTTTAATGTAGGAAACCATTTTAATATTACCGTCACGTTAGGGTGCTAGCTGAGGTAGTGGGAAGAAGTTATATTGGACAGGGGAAGGAGATAGAGCCCTACCAAGCGTATTAGACTTTCAAAGCCGATCAAGATTAGCGAAATGGAGCATGCGGGGGCTATTTTGACCCGGCGTAGGCTCAAAACACCCAGCGGCTTCCATCCTTGACAGGCCTGCACCTCATAATCTTAATAAGCCTTTCCTACAGTCAGATGATAAGAACCCTTTTGCATTTAATCACGGTCACAGCAAGGTGCCTGTCAATCACTCAGCGAAGAGATGTTCGGTTTGAAAGCGTGTTGAGCTTTCAGCAGGGCCGGTTAGAAAATCATGCTGATAACCTCTTATTCAACTTCAAAATCATCACGAGATTTTGTTTAACTCTTCAGAGAAAGTGCACAGAATCGGAATACTCACAACTAGCTTGCTTAACGCCCGAACGGTTTAACCATGGATTTTCTGACGAAAACGTGATACAGTTTACAAGGAAATTTGACTTCGGGAAGGTGGAGATAGAAAGTGCTCAGCTCAAACAAAATATACAGTGGTTTCCGTAGTTTGAAACCGCGGCATTGATTCTAGTTAGACCATTGAGTTTTTACTCACCATGTCTGAATAAACAGCGTAGTAAGTTGCAACGTTTGGTAGACTCAGAACTTGGCCGCAAGGAACATGAAAAATGTGGGTAACAACCTATATGTTAACAACCTAAACAGTCAAGGTAATGAATTATGAGGAGAAAGATAAATATGCATATTTGGCTTGATAAAACCATAACAAGCAAGCAGAAGAGAGCAGATACAATGAAAAAGTCTTGTACTGACGTTGTAAACTTTTTCTAAATTTACCGGCGAATTGAAGAGAAATGCTCGCGAATTTGCGGTGTGAAAATGTACCATACATTCACATTTATATTCGAAATCCCAAATCTTATAAGCATTCATTCAATATCGTACTCAAGAATCGTTATTTGAGGTATAGTTCTGCAGAAAAATTACGCTGTTGGAAGGATGATAGTCTATGGGGGAGTTTAGTTTGCAACTGTTCTCCCTAATGCCCGACATAAAACTTACGTCACATGACTTTTTTTGTAACAGGGCAAAAAGCACTGCCTCATTTTCCACTAGATTCACGGGCAGTGTTTTATGACTACATTGACCCTCTTCTTTCAGTTTCTGTCACTATATTTTTAAATTCTGAAATTACATTGTTTTGAAATTGTATTTCCCCTTTTCAAGTGAACACTTTGACAGCTTTGGAGGATTTCGACCAGTTAAAAGAATATCTTGAGGGATTGACGAATAACACTCCCAATTCAGTAACATTTGGATAACTAAGAAAAACGTGAATTTCACTGCTGTAAGTCAACTAGCAATTGTTTCTATTTCCGATGGATATCCAGCCGGAAAGGTGTTACATTGGTAGAGTTATTGAACCACAGTATAAGGCTTGCAGTGTAAATAAATAGCTTACACTGTAAGCCTTATACTGTGAATTCAACTGTGTCGTAGGAGAACAATTTTGAGCCATGTAGTGGTTTTCGTTGTTCAGTTTCCATCATTCTGCAGTGCAAACATATTTTTAGAAATGTCTTAACTATGGCAAACGGAGGGATTTTTTTAGTGTCTGCCTCCCCACTTCTATATCCCCTTGCAATCAAAATGTTCCCAAGGTTCCAAAAAAGACTTATTAGATTTTTGCTTTTGTTCTTCTCTTCCCCAACGGGTCAGTCACGAATTCTGGCATATGTTAATTTTGCCCAAGTTGTCGAGAGGGTTTTGATGGAATTCTCATTTCAGATCATACTCCAAGGTCCGGTACTAAAACAAGTCAGAAGCTGTGGAGTGCCCAGCTTTCTTTTCCTACCCAGTCAGAAGTTCTTGTGGTCCAAGAGATTCATTTCGGCTTGATGAGAGAATCACGGACGACATGATCATGATCTCGTCATAGCTCTCCTTTTTTCACTTCTTCATCCTTTTCTTTGTTTTTCTGTAGTGCGGTGCGTTGTTCTATGCTCTTGGATTTATATGAATCTATCTGTTTGTATATGTACCTACCCACGTTACGCTCCGTGTCTTGCGTGACACGAGGTTATTATCCCGTCAGGTCGTAAGGTGGGGATTCATTGAAAAAAATCGCCAGGTGGATGAATGCGTAGTAGAAAGGAAAGTGACCTTTAAGATCTGGCGGGTGTTTAAGCCGCTTGATGTGTATCTGAGCTCGAGCATTCGACAATTTTAATGGTTATTGGCATACAAGATAAACTGGAGTGAAAAATTTACAGATCATCCTCTTTCCTCGCCACAACCCTAAATGCTAAAAAAAGAGGGATTGATAGCGATATTCCTACGGTGAGATCGAAACCTGTTGGAGATCCAGAGCATGATAGAACGTGGTGGGTGTCCTTTGTTGGTTCGTTTTAAGGCGCTAAAAGGGACTTTCCTTTCCGTTATTTAGTGCGTTTAACCCTGTCGGGAAATGAAATGAACGTTCTATATATGAAGGACACCGTGACGCGTAACAAATTGATTCCGAAGCAGGTAAAAGGTTGGCATTTGGCATTGGTAACAATCATTCATAAGGCGAAGGTCCAAACCCAAGCGAGTTCTTGACGCCAGTTGAGCCCCATCTTGATGCCACCTCAATGGGAAATCGAATCACAGCGTTGGCGGCCACGCATTCCCTTATATTGAATTCTTGCTGGGACGTGGCAGGGTGTAATGGCCGTATAACGAGGTGATGAACTGGGTTGGTTCGCTTCATTTGCATGTGTTATTGGTGATGAAGCTACACGATTAGTGGAAGGAGCCTAGCCACAATCCATTTTTCTCTTTCTTGCTCGCACCAGCGCTGAATGCGGCCGTTTGCTAAAATGTCTTAGATTGGGACTAGGAAAATTTAGTATTGACGATAAAGCATTTAACTTTTGAGTCTCTTCCGGCGAAAAGTTTATGGTTATGAAGGGATCAGTGCTACAGTGATCAATGAGCCGCGAGATGAGATACGTCCAAGTAATTGACGATTTAAATGGAGATATGTGAGATCCCCACTTTGAAGAAGGTTGTCCTTCATTGAAAATGATGAAATCTTAAGGGGAAATCAGATGAGCTCATACGACACTCGAGACGAACCTTTTCCATCCATCAGGTGGCTTCAATATCACATGACCAAATAGTTTATTATATCAGCAAGCCCTGTAGAGTACAATACGTGTGTTATGTCAAGCTATGAAAACGGACCATTAATCTTTTCACGCTTGGGACTGTAAATTATGGAACCGGATCGTGATTGCGTTCCATTTGCGCAGTGCAAATAAAAAAGTGAGAGTGGTTTTATTGCATTAATCGCGTACCCCGTCAAAATCTGTAAACATTTATGAAAGAATCGTTACATAAGTATTTAATATTCCCGAAAAAAACTTTGGAAATATAAAGTACCGTTTCATATTTTTCAATAGTGTCAAGTTTCCTAAAACCGATTTTTTTTAAAGAGATACGCTGATATATTTGTGACCGTATTCAGCAACAAAAAAAGGAAAGTGAGTGTCGAGTAGAGTATGTTATCTCTCGCTTGTCTGCAGCACGGGACAATTTATTGTGACGTGTAGCCCGGGTTCGCTGGGCTGATTAAGTGTTCAGGAAACCTGACTTATTCTTTCAAACGTTTCGTTGAATGTTCCCTGACGACTCATGAAGTAAATTGCCAGCCAAGTCATTACGAGAAGAAAATGCTTAGATAACTTTTTAAACAAATTTTTTGACATCGCGTCGATAAATCCTTGATGGCGTAATATGAAATGAGTCCTCCATTGAAAGCACTGGAGCCTCGAATTACGACGGAAGGAGGTCCTGCGTAGCATATCGTATGTCAAACCTTACAATTTTCCCTTCACGTACTTGTACAGTACAACTCCCGTTGTGTCTCTAGTAAGAACACAGGAAGTTGACGCAACGAAAAATTGCTTCACACCGGTTGAGAACCATAAGAGAGAAAGGACTTTGACTTTATTAGACTTTGATACGATTTATTAATAGGCAGTGAAACATAACGAGTTAAAGTTTCGCGTATTATAATTCCACTTGAAATTCTTGCTTACGAGATCATAAAAAACTACCGTACGTTTGCGACTAATTTGGCTAAGGGGCCATCAGAACGACAGAACTCATGGGTGCCAACAACGATTGCTTATTATTAGTGTCTTCGAGTCAAATACATCGTAGAAACGCAATAAGCCATGTTTAACCTTTTCCACTGCATTTTTGCCCTATGCTGCAATATGACTCCGTGTATATGGCCTTTTCCGCTTGCGGGTTAATTTTCTTTCAAATGCTCTCACCTGCAGATAAATACATTTGGATCTCGAAATGAAAGCGAACTTTACAGTACTTATTTTACAGTACTTACTTTACAGTACAGCCTTATTTAAGGTTTTCTACCTTGTCATGATTACGCTTCCAGTGGCTCACACTTTAACCATCAAGTTCCCTGTGCTTTGGTTAAATTCGTAAACGCATTAACGCAAACCTCCCCAACACGAAAGTGGTACATAACTTAGAGCTGCACTGGTCAAAAAGGGAGTTGGAGTTTGCGGCGCAAGAAATAAAACCAGTGCCTACAATAAAAAGCCAGAGAATTGAAAGGGCGGAAACTTGAATTTGGTCAGATCATTATTAAGGGAACGCGCTGGTTATTAAACAATGGGAGCACAAGAAGTTGATAAGCCAGCTTTAGTTTTGGGGCTATGAACATAAATCGTCCTGAATAAAACGTCCCTTGCTCCCAAAGCAGAGCTTTTTATAAGCCACGATCGTTAAGATCGCAGGCCACAACTTGCTTCTCTTTCTCTCGTATCTCTTTTATATTCTGTATTAGATATGGTTCGGAAAAGAAATAAAGCAATTCTTTACAAAAAGGGCGCAAAAGCGTTAACGGGGGGCGGCCATTCATTACCAGTGGCTTTGGCACAACAATGATCCCTCAAATCATCCTAAAATTCCACACGCGAACAACATTGAGGCGGAAGGCAATCTCACCGCCAGATCGGAGCATCTCCTAGGAAGACAAAAGCTGCCCCCGGTAAAATACTTTTATATCCAGTTAGATAGCATGCGTTTGACCAAGTTTTTGGTGTGTAATGATTGCCCACCATCAACACAGGGAGCTCGTAAACTTGGAATGGATACTGCCGTACCTTGCTTGTGCAAGAAGATCTTTGCAGCAATTAAAACAGTTGACGGGGTACGCTCCCAAATAAATTATATGATTAAATCCTCCGCGAAAGGACTTTTGGAAGGCGAGCTCCCTGCCCTACGGGCACGTTTGCAGTTTGTTTGAACGTGAAAAAGAAGCAAAAATCGTAAATGCCAGCTCGAGCAGAGGGATAATTAGTCAACGTTTGCACGGTGAAAGGGAGACGCTGCCTTGGTGGCTTTCTGGAAGATCCTACCCAGCCAGGATCATCACAAAGCATTCTCAGCTTTAAGTTTTTACGAGCGCCAATTTGGTTGCAACTCCCCTTTGCAAACATTAAAGCTCCAGCTTGTGAGCGAATATCTGCGTGCCCCTTTTTAGGACAACATTAAAAAATACACCACGGCAATAAAAGCCGACAATTAAAGCGGAGTCTTCTTGCCGAATGGAATCTGACTCTGGGAGATTAATCACATGTACTCCAAAAGTGATCCAACCCGCTTCTCCACCCCGAACTGCGGAAAGCTGGACAAGTCCTCAAGCGTACTAAATTTTCGACGGAATATTTTTTAAAATTATTATTATTGCTATTATTATTTTCGAAAATCTATCCAAGTTTTCATTTTTTTAAAAAGAGTATTGTGCAGTAAAAATAGAGCAATAAACTGTTCACGTTTTCGTCCCTTTTCAAAAGATTAACGAGCAACACTGATGTTAATATAATGCGATTTGTTTGAAAAATTGCTCGTAACGGCGAACAAACTTACAATTTTAGCTCTTGGAAAACATGCATCGGAGTAAATAACGAAAACGGGGATGTTGTGACGACGAACTCACGAGAAGGGAAACTGTGATGATACCCTGCTAGTTGATTTGAAAACTGTCCGAAACGTGTAATTAGAAAACGCTTAATTGCAACGGACGCTGTGTTGCCATAAAACGCATTTGCATGGAGGTGTTACCAATTATTCCTTCTCGACTGTAGTTAGGTAAATCATCACAAACGGGTAATCTTAGAGCATTGTTCCCAAAAAACGTGAGCCTTAGATCTAATTTTTGAAAGTGTACACTACTCTGCGCAGTGGTTGTCCTATTTTACCCTAATAAGCCCGTCGTGCAAGTAAATCAAAACGAGCTTTGAAATATTAACTTGTGCATAACTTGGGCAAGCTTTCTGTCAGAATAAAAGAAAGGAGTAATTTTCCTAGAAAAATATTTCTTTACGGTCAAACCCTTTCACAAATGTTCAGGTTAAAGATGAGACACGGAGTTCGGTAATTGTGCGTGAGTAAGCTGGAAAACGTCGGCAATGGTCTTGAGTTGCACCGAAATCTGTGGAACGGATCCTCAAAATACCTGAACCAAAAGGAAATAAAGATTTTGCTCCGAAATGAAAATATGGCTTTACGGAAAATATAACAGATACAGTTGGAATTTAATTAATACTTCATTATTAGTTTTACCTAAATTGCCTACTTGGCCAGAATACATACTATAAGAAGGAAAGGCATGCTACCGGGAAAATTAGAGTCCCGACCGGAACATTGTCTCTCGTTTCCAAGTTTACCGGAAGCAGCTCGTACTCAATTACCAGAGTGAGCTGGTCTTGCTTCAGCTTTCTGCGCGGAAACGTACTCACTCTCCTCGTGAGAACGTGATGAAATATCAGGACTAAACGAATTACTTCAATGAGTCCTTGGCACGTCATGCAAACTAGTGTAATGCATACATTGCGAAGGAAAGAAAAAGCGATAAGAAATGCGTTTTGACGGCTCTAGAGCACTTCAATTTACGAGGACCCCGCGCGTGGTAAAAAGATAATCGATTAGACGCCTCGATAACAACATTCGAACTCCAGAACCCCACCATGACTTCCTCCTTGGCGATCTTTGGGGGCTTGAGAAAAGGTCTCAGCGACAGCGTCCCACCATGCAAAGGTGAAAAAAAGGAACTAAACATATTCCATATTTTTTGTTTTGGCTTATCATCACCCTCCGCTAAGAGTTATAATATGCATAGCATATTTTAACGCACTTTTTTTGGTACGTTATTTGGAGGTTGGAGAATTTGGGACTGGCCAGTCCCCATGAAGCATGGATCACTACACACTTGGCCTTTTTATGGTGATGGAGAAGAACATAAAAGTAACACGCTTCGAGTTAAGCAGAGCTTCCCATGGTAATGTGAATAGTGGGTTTAAGGCCCAGCGCAAAAACAACCTGTCTAAACAAACAGTCGATAAGACACGCTTCGGTCATTGGGGATTTTGTATGCTTTCCCGAGAACACGTCGGAAAATGCATATGACGGCAGTTGTTAAATAAAAAAGAAAATTAAGGGAGAAATTGTAATCCGCTTCCTGATGGATTGAGTCAAGTTGGGAGAGGCGATACGCTGCACGCCGTCTTAGACGAGAAGAATTCTAGTTAGAAAGGCTGCGCATCAAGGCAGGTCACGACCCCGGGCTTGATGAACAGCTCCTCTTGTTGCCAGCTCCTGTCATAAATACCAATACCTTCTTTCATGAGCTGCCGGGGCCCGGGATACTCCAGCCAGTGTTCCCCCAACCCACCGAAGTCCATTAATGGGCAAGAAACAGCGCTTCGATCCGCCATCTTTTCGTCGTGATTAAGTGACCCGGCAGCAGCCAAAGCTGGCTACTTATCTCCCCACACGTCAAACATGTTCGCGAGGCCGTACGTGCAAAAAGGGGAAAAAAAACTGGAGGAAGGTTCGCTGATTGGATTGTTAAATACCCTCAACAAATGTTGAGACTGAATAGCGTTGGGGAATCTATTCACGGAGCCCCAGTCACGGAGGGGCACCAGTCACTGATTCCATTGCCCATCCTGGAGGTGTAAAGCGAAATCGCAGTCTTTAGCGCTGTGGTAGCAAGCTTAGTGCTTATGTTCTAATGAATTTCCCTTTAGCTTTGATTAATTCTTGAGATTTTGAGATAAAACGGGGAACGGTTCAGGTTGTGAAATACTGCGGCGATGAATGGAAGCGCTTGGGCTCTAGGAAACAAGTTATGGTTGCGCTCTTCTTCGGGCTTGAGCGCCTTTAATTGCAGGTCTGATGGCTCATATGTTGGAGAAGGCGTCAGAGCCTGACACTTGCACTTAAAAACACATATCCGAAGCTTTTAAGCGAGCGCAGCTACCAATTTACACCTGTCAAGCAGCTCCCTTCTCATCATAATCTCCCCCAAAGGAATTTGATTTTTATATTGGAAGATTAGGACGGGCCACCACTCAAAACATTCCTAGTTCGATTATCCTTGTTACTCACGACGTGTACATTGGCACAACTACATAGCTCCCAACCTTTTTTTTAATGTGCCTCTTTCTTAAACTCATTAAATGTCAAATTCGTTCTCATGATACTTCTCCTATCACTGTGTGTATTCACAGTTACACAACTCCGCATTTTTTATTTATTTATCTACTTTTTAACGTAATTAACTTGCAGGTCTATTTTCCATTCGTGTGTTTTTCTTGCTTTTTTAGGTTGTTTTCTGTAGAAATTATTGTATTTTGGAGGTGTTTTAGGTACAACCTCCTCTTAGTTATATAATAGTTATATTTATACTGTGGAGCCGGTACAATGAACGCACTTGCTAGCCAAAAAATGCCTCGTTTAGTGAGCTCCGTCGAGAATCACGGAACAGGGCACCCACAAAGTTTCGCAGTTACTAAGAGCTAAAACGTTTTAATACCACTCGTGTTCCTTACGAATTCAAATCGTTGACATTACGGTTTGGTGTGTTCCATAGAAGTCAATTATAGGAACTGCTTTGGCCAGTAGAAAGTTCATCGTCGTATGGCATCGAATAAGCGACACGGATTTCATTGTTGATAAGAAAATCAATTCGTCATGAAATAGAGAGGTTGCTTATTTTGAATCGATGAAAGATGGATGTGGTGAGATCCAGTAGATCAAGAAATAATTTGCGAGAAACCTACAGTAAGACAGAGCGACAGGTGTGCAAGGAAAAGAACAACAAAGGTTTCCACTGAGGTTTTTCTTGGACGCCTACGATAATGTCGAATAACATTATGTGAAACGCAATTTACATAAACTCCTGTACAATTTTAAACACAACGTGCAATTCTAAACATTAAGTTAAATTTGTTTTATTTTATATACTTTACTTTTTAATTCGGGACGAATTAAAATTATTCCCGTAGTATCTCATGAGACAAGGGTGTCTCGTACTTCGAACGCCGTGCAGGGACGGATTAATTGTTTTTGTTCGGGGCCCGTTGTATTAATATAATATATAGTTTCGGTTCCTCAGCCGTGTTTTGGTTTTAAGTGAATTATTTACCACTGTTTGTTTATACTCGCTATGCTCATGAACTTTGGCCTAAGTAGTCCTGTAGATATAGAAGGGATATTTATGTCTTCATTTTATGATTGTCATTTGTTGTCATTATGTTATTTAGTAGAGAGAGTCTATACAGTACACGCACGTTGTAAAAATTAGTTACTGATTAAATAAACCTTTGGGATTATCTTCGAGTTTTCCGAAAATTTCTGGACGTAAAAAGCGTCTAATTTGAAGGGGAGACTTTTCATGCCCGAAAAGGTTACTCAATTTCAAAGCAGGTCCTCACGTTTGTTGGGGATCGTAAAAAATGGCGTCCTTATTTTGTCTTCTTTTTGGGGTTCGCCGAAATTTTTTGGCACCCAACATCGCATCATACTGCTCAGCTGAGCTATAAAAGTATCGGTAAATTGCCTAACTTGGATTAGCTGCTGTTTACGTGATGTTCTACTAGAAAACTCCTGGACGAATTGGTTAATGGCTTGCGTGGTCAATACGTATTAACAGTTTTTGCTCACTGTAACTTTTTTTCTTCATTTGATGTATGCATGCGGTGCGTTTTACCATCCTTGCGACAAAATAAATTAAGATAATTATCTTAAAAGCTAATTTGTTATTTTAGCTCAGTAAGTGGACACGTTTTAACATGCCTTAAAATATTCCACTTTTTAAAGAAAAATGTTCAAAATTTTGAAAAACAAGTGTGTTTAGCATTTATTCAAAGAGAAAAGCTTAACCCACCAGGAGGCTCGTGTATGATATATAGGATAATACTAGGAAAGCTTGACAAGTTAAGAATTCAATTTGACATTCTTCCCCCAAGCGTGATTGAAAGAGTCCAGCTCTAAAAGTGCTAGTTTCTGGGGCGTGGTTAAAACAGACGAGAGGGGACTTTTAGGCACGCAGCGGGAGGAGTATTAGCTCATAGTTTTTACTCCTTCAGGAAATAACTCCACTACGCTAAACCCCCCGCCGATTCTTTGATTTGCTCTCGTTTGTTTCCGTTTGGGGTTGCACTCCCCCAGTCACATTGTCTGAAGTTTCAAGTGTACTATTCAACTTTTTTTTCCATTTCCTTCCTTAGAATTCTTCCTTCTCGTTGTTATACTTAACAGTAAAATACATGTCAGTGGACGCTTCCCATGGTTTATGCGTTTGGGCTACATCTGTGTGCTGAACTACAGCTAGTTGTGAAGTAAACGTGTCTACAAATGGGCTGGTGACCCAGCTGCAAGTTCATCAGTAAGTGCGCCCTCCTGAACCGAAAAGCTTCGGTTCTCGTGCCTCTTTCGCTTTCAGAGCTCAAAATGAACCCACTACAGTCTACACAAATAGTGCTATTTCCCTCTCCTTGATACTCACAGGAATAGTTGAAATTTTCCATTCATCCAAGTCTATGAAGTGATTTGCTAGTTTACCAATCAATTGAATTTAAAACAACCACAACGCTATTTAAGAGGGCAAAGGAATCCAGTCGAACATATTTAAGGGCTTAAGGGTTAGCATCAGCAGTTTATAGTTAAAAATTATGCAGCAAGCAAGTCTCGTTTGCAAGTATTGAGAAAGGTCAACCAGATGGGGTTGATTGAATCCTCTGTAATTTGAGTGTGGGGGAACAAGCTCGAAGGCTCATGCTTTGAGGTCGTATTTTACCTTTCCTTAATTTGAAGGTTTACGGAACCGATATGTGAGGTAATTCACGGCTTATGCTTCGGAAAATCTTGGAGCCTTCTAGCCATGCCATATGTGTATGCCTTGGGTCCAAGGGGTTTCGGGTTGGTTTAGGGCCCTGGCCGGCTTGTATGCAAAATTAAACCCCAGCCAAGGTGCGAGAGAGGTGTGTAATGCTAATTGTACGTTTCAGACGTGAGACAGATATGACCTAAGTAAGGGGCTTGTAATTTCGTTTCCTCCCTCGAGAAACTCAACGAAGAAGAAAAAAAATAGGAATTCAAAAATAACGAAACAATGCGCGGAAAGATGTGTGTGGGGTGCAGGACACGCGACCTTTGGATTCATAAATCGCTAGCTTACAAACGTCCTCCCATTCCCGAACCCCCCCGCAACCAAAACTTGTTCCGTTTTTTGTTTTCTTCTTTTTCTTAGGCTATCTGCACGGCAACTCCTCCGAGACCTCCCCAATTATCCCTCCTAACTCAAAAACCCATATCGCGTAAGTATGGAATTTTCTTGTGAGCTTCGTGTGTTTCGTGTGAGCTTGTCGAAAACGTCTGCTTGGAAATTCAGCTTTCTGGGAACTTGGTCTTTTGACAGTCATGGTGTCGTAGGAGTTGATCTGAATGTGTAAACGATCAGCGACTTTGAAAAGATTTACAGTTTCAGAGCTGTGGGTGTTGGGACAGTCCTATGATGGATGATTATGTGGAGGACACCTGTTGAGAGATCTTCTGTCCTGTCTTCTTCTTGGGCTGTTCTGGTGAGCTGGAGGAGGCACACGTTCCACATATCCGTGACACATCCGCAGACACACGTAAAAGTCTGGAAGGTTCTCACGCATCATAGGGAAGCGGATTTTCCATAGGTCGTAATGTTATTAGGAATAATTTGGCCTGCGGACGAAAGCTTAGAGAGGCTAAACATTGGAATCATGCTGGGGGTGTGGTCCAATTATCTCGCCATGGAAGAATTATAACAAGCAGGAAAACGCTTGTTGTTCTCAACGTTTAGACGTCTTGAGCTCCAATGCCTGAAAGAACTGCGCGGCGTAATCATGGACCGCCTTCTTAGAGGTCTTAAATGTAGAAAGCCCAAGGCTTAGTTTCGTTATTGGAAATTTTTGTAAAATCTTAGACTGTTAAACTTTGTATGGAATTCGGAGGATGTTAGCAACTTGGCGAGAAAAAAGGGTATACAAACTTTCAAATTAAAGATAAGCCTAAAAAGATGAATGGAAGTAAAGATGATGAGAAAATCTTTCAAAATATTGAAAGGCAGCTTGAAAATTTTAAAGAACATCACAGTAGCGGTTTGCGTGTCGTAGAAGTGGCCGTGAACCCTTTTGATTTTTGCACGAAAACATGGGAAAAACAAAATAAACTTTCTCACTCCTTTGTAATACGTGAAATAAACCACACTCAACAGCAAGAAATTACTTATAGAAAAGCGCAGAAGAAAAGCTGAAGGAAAAAGTAATAAGTATAGACCGCTGAAATTTAGAAAATAATCTATACTGAATTATTCCAAATCTAAGTAAATTAGGAATATTCTCCGTACCAGAATCGACTCTCCGTTCGCAACTAAAAGTTAGAAAATTAGGTGGATATTAGTTATTTTTCACGGAAACGAGTATGGGATAGACAATGCACTGTGGTCGGGTTCTCAAATAATTTTCAAAGAAGGTTCTATATTTCGTGTATAGGGCAACGTTCGTGTAAGAATGCAGGGGCAAATTCTTCCATGGAACGTCAAAATATTGCAAAAAGGTAGCGTGTGAAATATTGCTTTATTTAGTTTACATATTACGTTATTGAAATTTCAACGTATTCTTGAGTTTTAACGTCCCCCGTAAGGATACGTTTCCGCGTTCTGTGGAATAGTTCAGAAAGTTTTGAGACGTTTAATTAATGTTACAACGCACAGCGTTTTGTTTCGTAATTTCACGATGTGTCACATAGTTTTATGTGATAAGTTTAACACACGAATTTGTTAAGACAAGAACATTTCCTCAGCTGTACGGTAAGAAAATGGTCCACAGCCTCTTGCCGCCAAGGCTTGATTTCAAACTAGAAACATTTTTACGGGCCGGTCTCTGAGATGGGTTTCAAAATAGCTTGAGCACATTATATTTACTGTATATTTCATATACAAGTTTTCTTATTCCCACATAGTAATTTCCTAGACATCTTCTTATCCAGCCTTTATGGTAATGGGCCTTACGCTGGATGCACAAAATCCGGGCAAACCCGGCTACGCCGGATGAACGAAATCCTGATCTGGTGGTTGGGGACCGCTGCTGTAAGTGATTCCCTGTGGAGTCGTCTTATCCCTCTTGGTGCAGTTTTCCATAAAGGCCTCAATACTGTGATTCTCAGTGCGTGTACAATAATACCGGACTGGTGACGTCACAGGCAATGAATTCCCAAGTTTCCTACGAGAGGCTGCGAAGGATTGGGGCACCTCCAGCCGTCTTTTCTCCCTTCTGTTTTGAATTACAATGTGATCCGTTGGAGGTCAGGTCAAGCTATGTGCACGACAACGCTACTTAGGGTGTAAGTTTCACTTATTTTCTGAGCTTGAGCATCCGGTAAAAAAATTCACGGTAGCAAAGCTAAAATCTCCTGCCGTTCGATCCAGGATTCCACAAGTTACCGATTCAATTTCCTTGTAGCCCGTGAAATTACTTCTTATCGAAGACTGAAACATTGTGAGAACAAAGGGCAAGAAATTCCATACCCAAAGTTCATTAAAGCTTGCGTTTGGCTAAAGCCACTCCCTTTCTTTATTCGAATGACGAGGACGGGCTGGCTACGAGAAAGTCCCCGGGAAAAGAAAACGATGCATAAAGTTGAACACATTCCTTACGGTTTCCGAACTGGTGGATCGGTTTTTGGCGGAGATACATAATCGCTGTCATTTGTTTCATGTGCGCTTGATCAGGACGGTGTTTTGAGCTTTGATGGAGCACAGCAGGCTGCATGGCCCTGGCAACAAAAGGGTTGGGGAAGAGTTGCGAGTGGCGAGGCTGCCCCATTACTTACTATTGAGAGAAAGGCGCATGAGCTAAGCTTGATGGCTAATGCATTCATCTCTCGTCCATCTTGTGCGCATCTCTATAACAGTCTCCGAAAGACATTTGGAGCTGAACGCAAGCGCTAAAGGTAGTGGAGTGTACTGGAGATCGAAGCGTTGTCGGGCCGGGTATTGATAGAGTTGTTTGTTGGCCAGCAAGAACACAAGCCAAAGTGCTGCCCCGTGCTGGGGCAACTTTTCCATGCATGTTTTCTGCCCAGACCGTCCTCTTCTTAATGAGATGAGAGATATACGTTATCCGGCTTTTACACCACCAGCCATACTTATATGACATCATCTGCCTGGAATAAATCCTTCGGCTCCCGGTGTAGTCTACGAACCAAACACCGCTCCAAACATTTGGAAACCCTTTTTATGCGCACTTTATTTTTGATTTTTATAAGAGTTTAAGGTCCATAGGCTCTAAAACACAAAGGAAAGTAGCTAACTTACCAGTGGGGTAGTGAACATGGTGCAGATAATAAAACTTCTAATAAGAATATTCTAATATAGAATGCCAAGTGTCGATAATAGATGAGCATGGAAAACTAAAATTAGGGCAATGATAATAGAAAATTAAAAAATCGTAAAAGAGAAAGCCTTAAAACCTTCAAAATCTGTGGCACGGGAATATTTGTGTTGAGCTAATAACATAATGCAGAAAATACATCGCGGTTTAGGAATGTTTGTATTAAACAACATACATTTCGATGGCACAGAAAAAATATAACAAAGAATGGGAGCAGAAAGATGGAAATATAACACCAGAAAAATAATGTTATACACGTAACATAGCTGGAAGTGTATATTTTGGAACAAAGATAAGTCCGTATTCACTAATAACAGAAAATTTGTGACAGAATTATGGACGATAAAGTATAGGAAATAAACTATAAAAAAGTCATAAACTATGCTAACAGAAGGTAAATACCTTCGAATGTTGCGGAACTAGAGTTATTTACAATAATTGTGCCTTCCTAAGGGTTAAGGCTGGGGTTAATTTAACTGTCCCGATGCACGTGCGCAGCATTAGGAGTATTTATATAGAGGAGCAGGATGTTTCTTCGAATGAGACGATCCCCTACCTGGGCTTGTGGCAACTTCTTGATCAAGCACACATGAGCCCCGAAGACCAGGATCCTATTATCTTTCCATATCGATCGCAAATCACGTCAGGGGGTTCTCGAGGGCTGACTCTTTTGTATTTCGTTCTGTTGGCATGATGAACACAAAACGAGAAAGCTTGCCACAACGAAGGAAATGCCGAGATCTGATTTAAGATTAGCTACAGTACTATTCGCTTTTCGTAATCGATTTCACTATTCTTATGTTGTTTTGCGACTCAAAATATACAGGAGACTGGCTAAACAAAACTCATTACAGCGTCATTGTCTAATCGGAGCTGCAATGAAAATAAATATCTCTGGGACGAATTTGCTTTTGAAGCGTTGAACGAGAACGCTAAAGCTGAAGTTCAAAGATTTTTTTCTGTTGTGTGGAAAGCCCGAAGGTGAAGTGTGTGATGGATCTCTACAGGCAAAAACAAGTTCATAAAAAAGGTAGCAAGGAAAAGGAAGATCCGGATGACTTGACCTCTTAACTATAGCTTGTTCTCTGTGTGTCTGACCCGGTAGCTAACAACTCATCATTCCCAGAGTAATTTGCATTCTGCAGAATTCCTGATTTGGGTATAGGATTCCATTGTTCGGCCAAACAAGGCGTCGAATAAAAAATAAAACTGGGTTTTAAACCTGCGGGTGTGGGAGGAGAGGGCTGTAGTTGTAGGGCTTTATGGAGCTTCAGACAGTTGAGATTGTCAGGTCTATTAAACCAACCTGGCTAATTTCACGATTACAACCAAAAGAACGATAGCTTTGGTGGATCTCAACGTGAGCATTCGCTCATTTCAATCTTAACAGCAAATCAAGATGGTGCGAGATAGTGTTTGAGCCTTCCAAGGATTGTTTTTGCTCACTGAATTAGCTTTGAACAAAAAATGGACAGAAAAAAATAAGAGAAAAGGGGGGCAGAATGCGCAAGCTAGGAGAATTTCACTATTAACCCCCCTGTGGTCAGGAAGATCACGTATCACGTTAGGGATTACCATACAAATGTGCTGTTTTAATTTTTCCAGGGCAAGGCAACTGTCTTCTTGCAAGTTATACTACGGGAAAATGGATAGATAGGCAAGTATGTAACGGAAGACGTGCTTTATGAGTTGGAGTCTTATCCCACATAGTGCACGTCTCCATTCATTATCATGTCCTGAACACACAACTTGATGAAAGGGGTTTCTTGGCCTCGTGGACCCACTGTCGTCGCTCGGATTGCATAACGTTAGCGGGGCGAGCATAGTTATGGCGTCAATTTATTGCGCGAACCCTTTTTTTTGTCCTGGCTGGAATGCTGATTTCTACCTTATATGCCTAACTTGTGTTATGGCGTTCGGTCCCCCCTGTAATCTCTTATGCCGGGAGCAAGACACTCCAGAGAGAGATCGTTTATTAAACGCTGTTTGCATGCAACAGAGCGACTTTTGCGCTCCTTTCGGGTCTCCATTCTGGTCCAGACTACTGAACGACCTTAAAAAAAAGTAAAGGCAAATTAGGAGAGAAGAGATCGAGTTATCAGTCCGGAAGAAACTTGTCTACCGTATCGTCGTGTCCAGAATGAATCTTTTCGGACAAAGAATGAGTGAGTTATACAAACATCGTGTCCCAATTGTTACTCTTTTGTTTGGCTAAGAGTGAAGCTGGAGCCTTGTATAATTAGAGTTGACTTTGCTCTCCAAGGGAGTTTCACTTTACAGTGACATCACGCAGTGTTTTCCTTGGTGCCTCTTAACAGTATCCATTCTGCAGATGCATGTAATGACCAAAGTGCATAAATCCAAGGTTGCGAGCTGACATAATGTATTTTCGTGAAAGTACTTCCCATGGAGCATTTATTTTTACCGCTATAAATAGTTTAGCAGCGCAGTTATTTCCACATGCGTGGATACGGTCGAACTGCCGATGCTTATGACTAATTGAGGCTTTTCCCCCTTTTTCGTTTTTAGTTATGTTACTTGACGCTAAAATCAACATGAAAAGCCTCAGATACAGGCATTTTAGAATGCTGCACTGTACAATACAATGTTGAACACCAAAAACAAACTTGGACACGGGTTCCAAGAATTTTTCAGTTTATTGTTCAGAATTTGTTGACCACTGAGTCTTTTAAAACAACGGTACGCGTGAGATACTACACGCACTAGAGAAATGAAAATGATACAGAAGTAAAACACAAATGAACAGGACACAATGAAAAAAGAAACAAAAATAACGATACAAACTTTTTCAAAACAAAAGGCTGTCGTAGTTCCTAAACATTCAGGGATAGCGCGTCGTGTATTAGAGCTCTTACGTGAACGCAACTTGAAAATAGGACTCTTCTGTTTATAAGATTCTTTGTATTCTAGACGTGAGCAAAGTGATGAAATTCCTTCGGTCAAATTAACGGACGAATATTTCGCTGCAGTGTGGGGCCTAGTTCCGTGGTATGATTACATGATGCTACCTGTTGCGTACGATACAGTAGGTTAAGCTTAAGAAAATTGCATTGTACAATCCTTAACTACCACAACAAGCAATATAAAGGCTAAATGGCTCGAGGGCATGTGTTCGCCCTGAAACGGCGTACATTCGTCCGTACAATAAAGAATCAACGTTGCTTTCTTTGAGGGCTAGTAAACTATTTTCACGTAAGCTAAGAACGGGAGTAATAATAATAGTAAGAAGCAAAACTTGAATTTACAAACCTTGGGGTTCACAACACAAGTTGGGCTATGGGGTATAAACGGTAGAGTATTAAATTACCACCTACGGTTTTCAATGCATTTGTACTTTTTTTGTAAGTTGTTGTGTTTAAAGCTGTCAAAGAATTTTGCCACAAATTACACAAAGAAGAATGGTTGTGTCTGAAGAGACGAAACGCTCTTAATATGTCAAGAAAAGGATAGCTTGCTGAGCAGTTGCTGTGACTTGTGAGTCAAGTTTGACCCTGGCATCTTCTTGGTACAATTAGCACCTCGATCGCATAGTACAAGAATCCAAACTGGGTGACCCCGACGTTGGCAAAACGGGGGAAAGCCCATAGCTGAAGGTCAAGACGATACGAGTTTTGGTTCGTCTGTACTGTACGAAGTTGATACAAAAGAAAGAAACCCAATGGAGCATCTTGGAAGATGACTTCAAGAAGCAAGAACAGTTTACAAACCCGAGACTAAATGTGTACAGGTCGTATAATTGTCAGACATGTGTGTAATAGAACTTATGGAAAATATTACGCATTTCACAAGAGGGTAAACCCTCTCTGGATTTGCTGGTCTCTGGTACCGCACTTTCCTTTTGTTGTTGCCACCCTCATTATGCATTCCAGCTTAAGAAAAGTTAATTGTTTTCTTTTTCTTTTTATCTTGTTCGTTTTGCAGTCCCTCGTATCATGGCTGGTGCTGGCGTAGGGTTTCGATAGCAAGAAGAATGGCTCGCTTGATCATAGTTTTATTGAACTGCAAATTGCCATATCTCGGGGAAACAAGTTCTTGTTAAAGCTTCAAATGGGCTCATGAACGTTAGTTGTGCTTGTGGTCGACTTGTTTAAGGGAAATAAAACGCGCAGGACGTAAAAACTCGGGGAGATTATTACTACAAGAAAAGCGTAGGAGTCGGTCGGTTTTGCGTTGTTATGGGTCATATATGCTTGGGAGATCGGCTTCTCTTATGATGATTTAAGGGCTTGCACCGACACTTAAGAAACGCGATGCGATGACGGGCTTGGCGGCTACAAGGTAGGAACAAGGGGTTAAAAACGTTTCCCTCGCTCGTAGAAACGCAGGTCCCATGATGAGTTAGGAATTTGGATGTGATTCTTATAACTTTCTTACTTAGCGAATACTCCGAAAAGGCTCACGCGATTGCCCTATTGCTAGAAAACTTTCCGTGAATCCCCCAGCAGGGGCCTCTCCTCCCTAGAAAAAGAAACGCTACAAAAAGTAGTAATAAATAAGAACCGTGAAGACAATCCGCGCCATTCCAGTCAAAACTTGGGAACGTAAGAAATCGAAACTGCACTCGATTTTTTCTTCTCTTGTTCCGTCTGATTCGGCGGGTGATCAAAACCCCCCAGGCGCCTTGGGTCTGTTACGTTAAACCCACTCGAAGCCTCAGCTCATGTAAGAATGAAACAATGAACCGGTGAAGCAGAGCAATGATATCGTTATATATTTAGCATGCGCCCAAACTTTCGATCTGACATTTGCAAGTCAGAATTATTGATTTCGTGAGGAAAAGCCCCGCTGTGATCTGGATTTTAGCTTTTTATAGCGTGTAACGTCGTCCCAGCTTGAGCCAACGTTGGCGGGACTGCGGTTGATTCGTGAGAAAGCCCAACAATGGCACAAACGGGATCGTATCCTACTGGGCAAAGTGGCGCGAGCTACTTCTAATGACTCTAATGGCGAGCGTGCCAGGTTAATTTTTTCTGGCCTTTCTTCTTGTAGTAGAATATTCGGTTCTGGAAATGGAATACATTAGCTCATAAAGTGTTCCGGGAATGTTGCACCTTGAATCTTTCCAGCTTCTTGAAAATGAGTATTGCGCAACTAGATTTTCCCCACATTTTGGGGCACCTGCTTGCATTTAGGTGCCTAAAAAGAATTTCCAAGAGCGTAAAATCAGTCCCTTTATATCCAGTAGAATCACTTCTTCCATATTCGAGCATTTGTATACATTTTCCACACTACATATTCAAAAATCAAATGGCAACCCCGATAATGAGCGTGATGCTGCCGACTTTGCATTTTTGTAGGTAAACATTAATTTTAAAAATCTACCCTATAACTTTTGCACATATCCTTGAGATGAAGAAGATTATTCTCCCTCACAATCTTACAACTCGAAATACTAATACTGGAGCTGCGAAATAACACTTTGAGAAATAATAAAACCAAACGCAGTCGAAAACCTAGAATGAAATGACATTACCAAATCGTTTCTATTTTCGAGTTCAATTGATATGTAACACGAAAAGCCGACCACAAATCGAAACCTTTTCGGAATCGATTTCCCATCGTAAGTTGAACCCAACTGTCAGCTCGGAAGCTCATCGTAGTTTGAGTCTGTTTCGGAACAAAATTTGTAAGTCAAGAGTCCACTTTACACCTTCAAGGTCTCTTAAAAAAATTCTTTCTTTCTGTTCAATTTATTTTTGACTGTGTGGTTGTGCCACATCAGCTCTGCTGGCATGTCTTGTCATCTGTGAACAGATGGATCAGGCCCGGATGCTGTAATGTTCAGTTGAGGTTTGATGACATGCTATAAGCGTATGCAAGCCGCGTTTTTCTCTTGACGTTTGATTTGAGCTAGAAAGAGACGGGGAGCAGAGGATAGTAAAGCCGGGAGAGACAAGAGAAGGTGGATGTTGGACGCTGAACCGAAAGGGTTCAGGTTTTTGGGGAGGTTTGGGTCCGCCAGCAAGCTCTTTGCGTGACAAGACCTCGTAAATATCCGTTGGTGTGCGAACCTCGTTGGCTTCATTTTTTTAGTATTTATTATTACTTTTTTTGTGCTGGGGACTGGGGGCATTTGGTTTGTTGTTGTCTTTCGGGGGTTGGGATGAGGGCTGTGCCATGCATGGGGCGCAACGGAGAGTGCGGTATGGCGCTCTGTTCTCGTGTGTGCTGACATGAAACGTCATTTTCATGCCTGGAATTAGCATACTTTCCTGACTTTACTAGCGGCTTTTATGACCGACGAGCATGATCAGCTTCGCCGCCCCTTTCCGTGTCTACCTGGTGCAACATATTCCCCGTTTAGAGATTCCTTTTATTCTCCACTATTGAAAACGGAGTTACTCTACGAGGCTGCTCAGCGTTCTAACAAGAGGATATTGTTTCAAACTCGCCAGGAAAGCGTCTGCTCCCACACTAATGCACTGGATCCTCTCCGACTCTCTTCATTCTACCGAAGGGGGAATTTTGAGAATTCCTATCAAGGCGCACATATTTTTTCCTCCGGTTTGGGGGAAGTTACTGTGCGGGAGTCCATCGAAAAAACATTAAGAAAATGTTTTTCTGCTGTTAGTTTTTTTTTCACTATCCAATTTTTTGCCCTTCCAAACTATATGCATGTATGTTTCCAGAGATCGGCCGGAGAGGTTTTTAGGAGTTTTTATTACGCAATTTACATGCGGCAAGACAGTAGTATTTTTTGTGGGGTTCTTGGGTGGGTTTCTAGTGCGGGATCATGTATACATCACAATAAAAAATTGAGTGGGACACGTTTTCTTCAAAGCTAAGGCTTAAAAAAAATTGGCTTCAAAACATGAAATAACTACGCGTTCGCCTTGGGTTTCCCAAAGCACACGAATTTTAATACCAGTGACCCTGAGACTGTTAGAAAGTAGAGCGAATTTTTCTGGGTCCGAGTGCGTCTCATCGGAGCCAGTTTTGGGATGCGGATGCTACCCTGGGATGGAATTACGTTTGCTGGGTTTCACACCCACTTGCTGTGCGACTTTCAGTTTAGTGGAGTTTTAGAAGCTGCACCTCGAAAAGAAAACATTTTGGTTGTTAAGCCAACATGCAGCTGCATCCGTAGCTATTTTCCCCTCGTGTGAGTTTCTATTTATTCTTGCTGGGGAAAAAAACACTGATAGGATTTTCTGGAGGATTTTACACGTGATGAGACTTTTGAATTCTAGCAGAACTCTAGCTTAATTTGTAATAAACCATAGGGACTGTGAATTCGTAACATAAGATAGCTTTATTCGCTTACCTTGTGATCTTTTTTTTATTTCAGAAGGGTGGAGGGTGCAGAGCTTTTGAATGCCAGAAATGTACAAAGTTCCTAAGCCGCCTATTGCAGTATTCTTGATCTCTTCGGAGATGAACTTGATGCACTTTTGTCTACTTTGTGAACTTTGTACACTTGGTGCTTTGGAAGTTTGTTAATGGCTGGGAAGAGAATAGAAGGTTAGGGCAGAAAAAAGTACGAAAAATAGATCCCCTCTTTTTTTCCCCATTCTGGGGTCCTTGGTCTGTACCACCAATCCTTTTGGTGCAAGAGGACTTTTCTCACTTGATTAGGTGCTCAAAACGTGGTGATCGTATTGCGCTGAGTTATTCAAAACGTTGATGGGGAGATGAGAGACTACGTGGGACGTGGAAGAAGCAAAGCTGGGTAGATTTTTTTCTTGGGGGTCTTTTTCTTTCTTTCTTTTTTTTCTGGGGGGGAGGGGTGGAGTACGGGAGGGGGAGTTGGATCTATCTTTAATTCCTTCACAGCCACAATAAAGGCGAGGTTTTTCCTCTTCACTTGGTCGTGGCCGTGTTCAGTGGTCAGTACTGAGATTCCTCAATGCAGCATGACCCTAAAACCGTCCTATCCGATTAAAGTCAAAAGCTCTCCAGGAGTTCCCTTTCATTGAAGCGATACAATTTTCCTTCTCTTTTTTCCCTTTTTGCTTTGAGCGCTTGTGGGTTCCGTTAGTAAAGGAAGCTGGTGGCAGATCTGGTGTTCCGTTTTTCCAGGATTTCATAGCGTTCTGGCACGATATTCTCAAACTCGTAATTTATCGCAGTTGTTGTGTCATTTTTATTTTCGAAAAACATTCATTTTATTGGCTTCAAAATGAGAGCAATGCACACTTGCGGAATGTGTCAGAAATCGACGAGTCATCGGCTAAGCGGTGGGAATTTTTTCTCCGATGACAGGTTTGTAATAGTAATTTCTATTGGCTAGTCGAGGACAACGTCTTTCTACTCTGGCTTTCGCAGTATTTCACTTGGCATTCAAAATTATGCGTAATTGCATGAGCTTGGAATGTCTTGAAATTCGCTGGTTGATTAAAGCGCTGCGAAGTGGATTTTAGAATGAAAAATGGGGTTCAACTTGCAAATTAAGCTCGTTTTCATATTCAAGAGAATTAATAATCCGGTGAAAATCCAGGAAAGAAGATACTTAAGAACAACCACAGTGAACTCGTGAACATAAAATCAGTTTTGTAGACTAGGTTTGGAAGAAAGTTTCCCCCAAATTTGAGTGCAGTCGATGGATAATATTTTGAGCCTTGACGTACAACAAGCCGATGCTTCTTCTGGCGGAATAAGCTTTCAGAAGACGGGGAGCGGAGAAGTAATAAGGAATAAAAAAGGGCGAATTTATGGCTTGATAGAGGATGCAAATGCAGGTCAGAGCGCACAAGCAACACAGGTTGTTCCTGCGTGACACGCCGCTGATTGTCACGCTAATCTATGATGTCGTTCGGTCCCGACCCCCTATGGCTTCCTCTTCTCCTCTTCGTTGCTCTCCCCCGTGTCTCTCTGGCTCTGGCTCGCTCGGTGATGCCACAACCTGCACTCTCATCTCCACCTACACGCACAAGATTCTGCTGTTCTAGCATCTTTCACTCCTTCGCTCGTAAGTTAGCTCGCTGGGAAGAAACTTTGACCTCACGGATGTAAGTACTACATCACTGTTAAAAGACACCAACCAGGGGAGAAAAATGGGACTGGACCGGTGTGAGCTATGCTTCAATTGAATTCGCCGTCTTGTCTTCCCAACTTGCCATCGAAGTAAAAGTACTGGACTATACGATGCATATCAGTATTTTTTTTTTGTGCGAAGGGAGAAGAAAAATTAGGGAGACACGCTTGCAGGACGAGGAAAGAAATAAAAGGAAAAAAACGATAAAAGACAATGTGAATATATGGAACCGCCAACTGGGAAATTAACGGCCATTTGCAGGAAAAGGATACAGCCATGTAGGATCAACTTTACTCGAGTCGGTTATAAATTTCAATCAACCATAGAGATTCTTTTTCTTTCTTCAACTGGAATTTTTATTAGAATCTACTATAACCCATGAAATAGAGCTGATTACTAGAAATTTAAATTCCGTTGTCGTTTTTAAGAATTCCGTTTTGAACTTGTCATCCAAGCTGTTCATTCCAGTTTGGTATTTCATGGCGATATTCAATTATCCCTACCCACTTGATATTTTGTACTACGACAGGTGCGCGAAAGTGTCAGCGTTTAGTATGCTAATGTTGGAATGTGCTTATAACATAAAACAAGTCTTGTTGAATTCAATTATAGTTACAAGTGTAAAAGAAGAGAGCATATACGTTTGCGCTTTTCGTTCGTAATTTTTTGTCTTTATTAGTTTGATATTTCCAGTGATAAAACGTTGCATGTTCTGTGGTTTATTTGATTTTTATTCTTTTAAATTTATTTTGTTATCCTGCTTTTCTCCTATATTATTATGATTAATATCTATTATAATCGTAGGTATCTGCCTGTTTATAGATTTGCTAATTTAATGATACTGATATTTTTTCCATTTATGTCCCCTTAGACGATACTCTTGGGCGATTGGTACGAGTTTGAATATTGACCGTCACGTTTTGGACGAAGATATGACAAGCAACACAACATTTATTGAAGGACTGAAAGTAAGCGATGATAACACTTATGTACTGAAGTATACAAGTTCACATAGGCAAAGCAAATCAATAAAGTCGTTTTTCGAGAAAATAAGAGCACAGTGCTAAGGAGGTTGTCCATGATCAGAGTTAATTGAATTGCAACTATCTAGCATTATGCATTCACCAACGGTAAACATTGAACAATATTAACATTATACGACAAAAAGACTCGCTGTTTACTGGTTTTATACCTTATAACAATCATTACTGTATTTTTGGCTCATTTTAGCAATGAAAAGAAACTTGAAAAAACGATTCTTCAACTCTCCATAAATAAGATAATATCTACTTAGTGCTGTCGTCTCCTTTTTTGCACTTATAAATCGCCGAACCGTTGACGTTAATGCGAATTACTGTACCACGCAGTAATACATATGCTAACCTTGTATTATCAGGGCAAATTCATGACCTTAATAGTAAAGGGGGCGTTGTTTTTTGGTAATCCATGATTAGGAGCTAAACGTGTTAAGACTTGGTGAAAAGAAGCGTTGAGAGAGTCATGATTTGGGATCACTGAGGTAAAAAAATGAAAAACGTTTTGAAAGGCATTGGGTTGGTTGTTGTTGTGTTTGGTGGCTGTAAGCGAGCCCTGCTGCGCGTTGTTGCGGTTCTTTGAAGCATCCCCTGCCGTGTGACGGGGACATGTTTCATGGCGCCTGTCGTGGCCCATGACAGGCCGCAATTCTCTCGTGGCCCGCTCCGGACGCTCTTTTGCTCCAACCGAGAGCCGATCCTCTCAAACTTTTCTGCTGCTTCTAGGGAACAAATCTCACACATGTCCTGATAAAAAGCATTCTCCAACTCAGGGGGCTGGGTAACTGTACGGTGCAGTACCAACCTTGGTGCAGGACGGCTATTACCGGGGAGAAAAGTCGGCTGCCATGCAAATGCTGGGCTCGGGTTGTATAGCGTGGGTCTCTCCGCAGCTTCAATGACACGAGAAAACGGTGACATCCTCACACGTACACACCGTAGTATAGCACTGTACGTGTACTGGGGACTCTTGATTAGGCGCGACATGGGAGATGTGTTGTCGGGGGAGGCCTTGATGGCTAGATAGTGATAAGACACATTTTCTGGGCTTCAGCTCTGCTTGAGCGAGGGGGAAGGAGCCCAGATTACAAGGCAGTGCGGATGAACGGGGTACGCTGTGACCAAAACGCCGAATCAAGCACGGCGATCAGTGATTAAAATCTGCACATTAAACCACGCAAGCTTGGGATCATCTCGTAAATTGGGACGTGTTACTCTCTACCACTTTACCGTTTTTTAACCAGAAAAAAACCACACATTAGGCGTCGTAAATTGAAAAGTTTCTTTCGCACTCAGGTTTGGACAAAGCCAAAGATCGTGACAAAATTGATCCTTGATCGATTCCGCCCCTCGCTTTTGCACGCAAAGATCTTTTAACACGTCCGAACGCTGCATGTGTAATTTTCCTCTATCGGAAAACTCCTTTAGGTGACGGAGATTTCAATCATAATAAGCGTCTGGGAACTCACTAGTACTTTCTATCGATAGTCTTCGCTCGGCCCCTTGACTAGATATTTTTCCATTTTATTTTACTGTAATTTTTGTTGCTGTTACTTTAGCCCTCCAAAAAGAACAATTACCAATTTGGGGGCTTTGGGGTGAGGAAGCAGTTCCCACCTCTCGGGAAGGAGAGTCTCGTCAGGTAAAGTCGCCTGGGAAAGTGAATATGAGCAAATAAGCTGGGTCGTAAATATGATGTGCAAGCTTTCAAGTGACATGCATGTCGCGGATAGGATCCGCGAGGGACTAAATATTAACAATGCAGTTAAAGCGTCACGAAGCGTCTACGTATGTCTCTTATTTTATTTTATTTTCTTGGTGCTTTCTTCGGAAAACGTGCCAAGGGAACCGAGCATAATGAGGTACATGTCGCTCCTCCAGGGCGGAAATAAGAGGGTCAGACTTTCGAGAGAGAGAGCGAAAAAATATAGGGTGCGATATGAGCTGCTTAGTTCATTGGTATGGGGTAATCATCGTGTGATGAAGCATTTCCGGCAGACGCTGACATTGATGTGGCGGTTGTGTGAGTGCTAGTGTTCTTTGCAGCTGGACTTGAGAGTGTAATCTACGGGAATGCTATCAAATTGGTGCATGGGATTATAAAAATGACACTAGCGTGCTAGCCCGCCCCTTCCCTCTGTCAGGATCATAAAAGTGTCGATGGAGACCGGGGCACAAGTCCTCGAAAAAGTTACGTCGATCTCCCGAGTCTTGCCTTTTAATGACTCAATTATTTCGCCGGAAATGCATGCATTGGTTTTAATGCCTCTAAATTATAATCACATCCTTCATATTTTCTCGGCAAAAGTAGCAATCAAGTATACACGTGGTTCATGCAATACCGTTAATTCGAGCATAATTATATGTAGTATAAAGTACTCAAGAAAGGAAATCTCTGTCCAGGTTCTTATCGCCGGCTATATTATTCCTTAGAAGAATCAAAGCTGGCTTTTTAAGCATGGCTTGATTAACCAGAGGGATTTGCTTAATGCACCCTATCAATTTAGATTGCAATGTGTGTTGATAAGCTTTGTATAGTAGAATTTTCTTGCCTGTACAAGCAAGCGATTTAAAACATCAAATGCTCATATTGCTGTAAACTTGAAACTAATATTTGAAGACATTCATGGCATATTTTAACAATTTCTTTTAACTCCACAGAAGCTTTGATGCGCATAATTAGGAAAATACAAAGAGTCTGAGTGAGAATGCTAATAACACACTCGAATGTTATTTTATTTTTTCTACATTTTTAAGGCTTGAGAAATGAAAATGACCTGAGAAACTTTGTGAGAATTTACTTCAGTTCACTCGAGGAAGCGAGGGGCAAAAGTTTTGGTACTCGTACCTATTTTTGTTCGAATTACGCTTATTATCTGTCAACAGCCTTCGTTGTAGTCTTTTTTACTCCTCCAAAAGTGAAACACAAAAGAAGTTATAACCTTGCCATGCCTTTGGCTTGACTGCTTCTTCACTGAAATCCTTATGCTAATACAGTACTGGCACCGTCTTTGCCGGCAAATGAAGCCATGAAGGTCGCGTTTTTGTGTAAGCCACCTTTTTCTGTGTATAGCACCGTAGTTCCAGAACCAGAAAGCCCCACGCAACATGAAAGACACAGAGAGGAAACCGGGCACGTTGTCATTAAATCCTACAAAAGATCGGGAACTGAACTTGAAATACAAATGAAAAACTTAAATAACACTGCAAAACAGATGCTATGCATGTCACCTCACTGTTTTCTTCTGGAACTGTTGCAAGGAAGTGGGGGAAAAAACGGGTCTAAACCAGATTGTGTCAGATGCTTTCATTTTTTAGCGGTGATTAGGTTTTGAAAACTACGGAAGATTGACACAGTTAAAAGGTATTGCATGTGCCGCTCCTTTCATCCTTTTACGGACTGAGAAATAAACGTGGAACACTTCAGGCGTCTTTTTATCTTTGAGTCAAGCCATAGACAGCTTGTAGTGTGGGATACATAATAGGGAGGACGAGGAAAGGGGTGTCTAATGTAAAACACAAAAAATATCCAAGTTTATTCAACTTACAGGATTTGGAAATTTAGACACGAGGGTTTTTTTAAAGGCTAGCCTAGAAAAAAAAATAAGTCCTTTTCAGCCAGAAACTTTTTTGTTACTGGATCTGATAAAGAGTGCTGCGACAGTTTCGCTTCTTTTTTGACGACAGGAGCAACGCCTCCTTTCGGAAGTGTAATGGCCTTTTTCTGTACGGTGCATTTTCAGATGTTAAAAATGAAGAGAGAAGGAAAATGTGAAGAAAAGCGGGGAAATTAGGGTTTTGTCCGTGGAAGTCATTTTTTAATGGCGATGAAAACTAGAAATAGCTTCAAAAAGCACATGGTCTGCAGCTAAGTTAACGGGATGTAACTTTTTAGTACGAAAAGCCTTAGGATACAAAAACAGTACCACACTGTCTTAGTAGCTTGCTTTTCTTTTACCTTTTTTCCATAAGACAAAAATCGCCAAGATTGCACAGCTGGCATGCTGAATTGGCCACCAACCTTTGGGCACAGCTTAAAGATTCGGACGCGACATGCAACTTCGAAGAATAAAAGCTTGGGCTATTGTTAGGCCAGGGGGTGGAGTTCCTGTGGACCGCCCTGATAGTGCACCAAGCAGAAAATCGCGAAACAATAAACTAGGTTCTCGTGTGTTCGTACAGAATGTGACGATTTCTCACTCACCTATAATTCGTCTCTTCCAAGACTTTACGGTTCAAGCAAAGATGCCCTTAAGTTATTTGTAATTTTAACATATTACGACCCTAGTTTCATTCCAGAGCTAAGCATGAGCTAAGTTTGATTCTTCATTTGAATTATTTTACCGGAAAAGATGAATGTTTCATGCAGAACTGGTAGGATAATGGGAAATTTTAATGACATGGTCAATTACAGGGTTTCGAATCATCCAGGTTGGAAATATTTCTGAAGTTTGTTAAGTATTTACATCTCTGACGTTAGCAACTGTGCATATTTCTCGGTCTTTCACACGGTATACTGGATGGAGTAACGTTTATCTCATTTAGAGGTTCTACCAAAGGTTTAAAATATTCGTAAAGTATGCATTCATGGAAACTTGTTCAATTGGAGTCGTTTCGACATTTCGAAGACAAGCAGGAGACATTGTTATTTCTGTACACATTCCTGAAGCATGACAAAAGTCAAATGTGTGTTTCGGGGAATCGATACATTAATGTGCGCAGAAACGTATTGCATTTTAATGTACCATGCCCTATCCATAGCATAGCGTTATATATGAACAAATAAATTTCTACTAGCTGTGCGGATTTGGTCTGTTATGTATTCGTTAGCGATAAGCTGGTCAAGGTTTACAATATTAAGTGTTTATAATCAATAAACCACGAAGGCCAGTTAAGGTTGGCGGAGGACGTTATGCATTACCTATCGTGGACACCGTCTGTCTAAAACCGCATGGATGCGTTGTCCGTCACAGTCAGCGTTTTGTATACGTACTTTACATAAGATTGCCTTGTATCATACGTGTACGAGTGTGAAGATTACTTGGAGGTATCAAGTTTACACGTTTTACCGAGTCATTCTGAAATTTTCACGACCTGCTTCAGCATCCTTTGATTACACCAACAAGCCACAAATATATGAGCAATCTGTTCCGATATTCAAATGAAAGAAGCTTCACGTTTTCCTTGCAAGAAAAATATTTCCACAAATATCGTTTAGTGGGTTGCACTGCCTAACATAAGCCACTAACTTGTCTTTCTAGTGAGGGGTCGCTGTATTTGAACCTGTTGAGGTGTGGTAGATGCCACAGATTTTGCCCCAGCTTTAGGCCTTATTGTTATAGTGCACAATTTTGTATTGACTTTGTGCGAGTTGACTCAGACTCAGATCGGGGAACATTTCACTTAGGCTGTTACCACAAATGTTCGCCTTGTGCGTGGTCTTCTTCTCAACAAGTCAGAGCAACTTTTTATCATCCCATGCTGGAGTGTAAAGTCAACACGAAACCTTAGGAGGGAAAGTGTCGCTGAGGGAAAAACGTGGGAAAATGCAAATGACTGTGGTAAAAAGTAATCGCCTTGCCACCAGAGAAGGTGCCAGTTATCCTCGAGCAGTTCGTCACCTAGATGACAATATTGACATGGTCAGTCTAGGTGTCAGATCTTAACAGATTTTTCTCAGGGGAGTTGCTCTTCTACTGCAAAGAATCCTTTATTTCTTTTTTTATTTACAAGCAAACGAATACATCCGTTCGAAATTGTTGGCAAGTTTTAAATCCCCCTCTCACGGGGAGACACGCTCTTTTAAAAATAAGAAGGCCAAATTTTCATCTACTGTGGTCTCTAAGCTCTGAAACTTGATTTCTTTGGAGTTTCTGTTCAAACGGGTAGAACTCCAAGGCGAAGCAGCCAAAAAGATCGAAAGTACTGGGGCTCAAGTAGGTGCTTGTGTAGCACAGAAGGGAAAGAGGACCTCTTGAAAACTCGTAGTAAAAGTAGTGGAGAAGCGTTTTACCACCACTCGAACGTCTTGAAAAAGTTTCCATGTGCAGAACTTGCTCACGAGGAACACATTCTATCAAATACTTGACTCGCAGCTTGAAAAATGCCTGTCGACAAGTTTGCGAGGTGTGAGATGGATGACTAAGGCTCTCTTCGTCTACAACTTGGGAGTCTTTCATCCCTTTTTGCCCCAATGAAGTAACATTCCTCTCATCAGCGAGACAAAGGATGCGAGCTAAATAATACTAAATAAAAAAAATGGTAAGGAATGTTTTGCTAGGTTGGCGTCATTCCTCGGAACTTGCTAATTGACACAAAAGCCGAGCCGACAAAACGTATTTATATAAAGTAGACAGTCTTTTTTTGTGCTGTTAAAACTGCCCAACCATCTCCAAGCTCAATAAAACTTTCGGAAGGGGTATTGTCTATATCAGACGGAATGAAACCAGTTCATAACTATTGTCGTCTCTCAAGGGAAAACGCCAGAGTACACTAGAAATCAGTGTTGTGTAATTTTTCAAAAAATGAATATTATTACATTACAATTACTTTTTATATAAAGTTTACTATTACATTACAATTACACTTGAATAACGAAAATAATCGTCATATTACAATTACATTTGTAAAGTAATGCATTACTTTGCCATTACTTTCGCAAAAAAGGTGTTTTTTTACGTTGAAAACTATTCCAATTTTCTAAATTTTTAACTAAATTTTAACGCTTATACCTTTGATTCACAATATTACTTGTTACCAACACACGTCTGGTTTGGGTAAGACATCCGAAAATACTAAGTTTTGCGTATTCTTTTCTTCAACCCCTAACAAAACTGTCTCCCCTTCCCTACGCGAAGAAACGGGTAAAGAAAGAATAACGCAGCTGAAACAGAGGTCAACGATAAGGTTTGCCTTTCCGTAGCTCACTACTTGCAAACAATTCTCTTGGCCCACCCGTCACCCCCCCCCCTCCCTTCATAACACCATTTAGTCGATCTAAAGCAGCGAAGTTCCAAAGCACAACTTCTTCCCTTCCCCTTTCTTTACAGATTTTCTACTTTTCCTCTAAGAGACCAAAGTAATTGTAATTGTAACGTTATTTGGCCTTTTTTAATTTACTAGTAAATTACATTACAATTTTTGATAAAGTAAAATGTAATGAGTACATTACTTTACATTTCAACTGAGCGAAAAATGTAACGAGTACATTACAGTTGCTTTAAGAAAAGTAATTGGCATTACAAATTACCATTACTTGTA
>JAHZNP010000906.1:0-32856 GCA_020615345.1 Triops cancriformis
TTACTCAAGATGACTCTTAAACAAGTTGACAGAATGTAATAAATTAACAGTTAAAATTCTAAATCTTTGTTATGCTAGTTTTTCATTTTCTAAATTGAAAATGGTTCCAGGGCAATTTCGGACAGTGTTAATGGGCTCCTTCCAACAGATAGCTAACGTGCACGTTTGAAATAAATTAATGGCTTCTGTTTCTTAGCTTATGGATTTTGAAGTCTTTATGCTGTTTTATGAATGCTACCGGATACTTTTCCTCAGTTTTTAACTTTCTACTTGCGTATTGCATAATTAAGTTTTCCTTGAAATTTGCTACTAAAAATTAGTTTGGTCCGAACGTGCTCCACGCCCATCCGAAGCACCTTCGGCTAAAATGTAAGCTTGTAAATAATGAGCATATCACCGACTCCTAAATTTCGGGAAAAAAAATACGATCAAAGGTGGGGGGGGGGCGACAAAAAAATTTCCGCACCGGGTACCATCTGACCTTGCTACGCCACTGCCCTAATGTAAGCTATAGCATATTCCGACTTGCGGTTCACGGTCGGATCACAAGAAGCACGAGTGAATTAGCCGCCGTATCCAAAGCCTTTTTTTGTGTGCGATGTTTAATAGTGTCTAGAAGAATAGAAACCACTACTGGGCCCATATTTATAAATCAATAATACACTAATACATTCACGGAAATCACTGCTTCCGTGAAATCGTGATTTTTAACTAGCCCTATTTATAACTATGATACTATTTGGGATTGTTGGGGACTACAGGTTGCGCGCCGAACAGGAGATCAGATTACGTATTGTAGATTGACTGTGACTTACGGCGTTTTCCTTTGGGTTGTCCTGGAGCACGTTTTTCCGCACTCGGATTAAACCCCAATGCAGAGATCGCTGTGTTCTGTCTATTCGGAGTAACAAAAGACTGCTCCGGAGCAGCCAAAGTTAAAACGTCAGTAGCAATGCAGCGCAAGCTGTAGAGATGCTCAACAATCGTCGGTGTACTACATTCCAATTTACTTAAGGTGTGGAGATGTAAATAAATAAAAATGCATTATATGAATATTGACTTTTCAAATAGGACTAAAATGTGCAAAAAAAATTTGGTTATATCCTCTCTTTCCGCGCCCCCTCCTTGTCTGCTCCGCCCCTAGGCCATGGCTTAGTTTGACCTTATGGGAAGACAGGCCCTGATCATTTCAATGACACCACCTAGAGATTCTTGAGAGAAAAAAGTTAACGCAAAAATCTTATGGATCGCTAACAGGTGTGTCAATCAGTCACGAAATTTTCGGAACTTAAGCTTCTCAGTTGTGCAACCGCAATCTTTCTTGGATAAATTGCAATGAGCATTTGTAGAAAGAACGTAATTAAAGCTTTTTCATTGGAAATTATGTGAAACGCATGTAACAGTGTTTCTGAATATTCTGACGCGTTCCGTGGCATTCTCAAGGCATACTCCCAAGAGAAGGTTGATTAATGCACTATACTCAAATGTCACGAGTATGTGCAACTTTAATTAGTTATATTAGAATTCAGTATAACCATGAACACATACTTAATTTTCTACTGATAAAAATCGTCGAATCTATAGAAATAGACAGAACTTGTACTTTCTTCGTGTGTTAAACAGATCTTTGGCAAACGGAATACTTATCCGTTTGAAAGAATCGTCCTGCTTTCTACCATCTTGACAATCAAAATTGCGTTTAAAAGGGAAATCGTTGTGCCAGTAAAAGCAATGGCAATTTAGTGCTTTGCTTTTCAAATGTGACTATAATACAATGAATAATTATGGACTCGACCCATAATTTTTTATTGAATTCGTATTTTTCTCATGAACGTCTCTTACAACTGAAGACTACGCTTTTTCCCCAGGTTGCACAACAGAACTATTAGAACTCAAACTCGAATGCTGCATTAGCTAATTTTCTGTAAATCGAAAGACAGTTCGAACAAGACAACACAAAGAAGCTACGCAAAATAAAATGGCTTCATATGTTATGTACGTTCTTATCCACCTTGACACTGCACATATTAAGAACAATTTTGTCCCCACCTAAAATGTTCAAATCATCGCTTTTTTACGTACTAGTTTCCAGTAATGTAATTCTGCAAAATGTTCACTCTTAAAACTACGGTGCACGTAAGCGTGGTATAGGGGAATCACGTGTTAACCGGCATCAGCAATTACGACATTTTGTTAAGAGTTCTTAAGGCCCCGGTATACACAAACCCCTTATGGGCGAATAACATGGGAAGATTTCAGACACCATAATTTGAAAACGGTCAAAATTTCAAAGATATTGTTTCGATAGTAAAGTTGCTATTAGTGATGACTAGTACACAACATCGAGTTTTTGTGAAAAAAAGAGTTTGATAAATTTGTAAACTATGACTGAATGTGTGCTACTTTCTTATTATACAGAAAAATGGAAATCGGGCAATGTAGTGCACTAGCTCTGACTTTTTAAAGTTTTATGATAAAGAGAAAAAATACATCTGTTTCGTAGTTTTTGTGATATTGTGTATGAAATTTCAAGGTTTTGTTTGATTTTATTATGCTTTACCGCTATCCAGAGTTTCTGTTTGACTTCGTTTTGCTTCTGTTATAAGTCACTTGAGCAGACCTACCTTCTAAGAATAAAAGCGTGTCCCTATCTTTTATTTTTTAAAATTTCGGAAGTTGTGTATACCGGGGCCTTAATCAATTTGTAAAAAGCGAGGCAGATTTCTGATATTTTTTTCAGGAAAGTAATTTCAAAGATTCGATAACAAGGTTCACTAGAGCCAACTGAAAGTATTCACGTAACGAAACCGGAATTCAAATCCGACATTAAATTTTCGAGTTGTCACCTATTAGGAAACTTCCAGAAGCTATTTATGTGATAAGTCCGAAACAACCGACGGATTTAAATTCCTTTTTCGCCAATAAATTAGGAAAACGGTGGCTTAGTGTACTTTGAGGCCGGATATTTAAAAATGCATTTTCCAAAACAAGTTGAAATTTGATTTGCATTTCACAAATTGAATAAAACTTTTAAAAGCATTTTCGACAGTCGACGATTTGCACTCGATATTACAATCCAATACTTTCTTGTTAAGATTGTTCAATAAAATATTGAGTAATTTCGGTAAAATCACCGACACCGTTTTTTAGCATGTAATTCCCCTATACTACGCTCATGTGCATCGTAGACTTAAATTGCCACGAGCCGAAACCAAACTAGAGAGGTAAATCACTGGCAGACGACAAGAGTGACATCTAGGTTCCTGTTACTAATATCTTTCAATTTTCCGCTCCTTTTTAGCCCCGTCTACTAGTTCAACTTTCAAAGCAAAACATCTCTCCTTTTGAGCTCACTCTCCTTCGTTTTTAACTAAACCGGTTTCGGGGCTCCTCGTGGTACTGAACTGACGGCCACAGCCTACGGGCGTCTTAAAATGTCAAAAGCATAAAGCAAGTTTTTGAAACCGAAGGCGAAGGCGTTAGGAAAGGAGGGAGTGCGAGGGGGTTGTAGACAGCGGGAAGGTATCAAGCAACCAAACCTGCTGGGATGCTGAATGCGCAATCCGGTGCTGTCGTATGTTAGTTGCTAAAGGTCACTTTGTTACCAAGCAAGTGTTGGAATTCTTACTGCGAAAAATTAGTGAAAATTCGAATGATTTTCAAAGCAGCCTACACAGTTGAACCGTAAAAGTGTGTGCGAGCGAATCACGCGAGTACGGAAGCGGTTTTAAATGCAAGTAATTCATTAACTAGGTAGTGATTGAGTTGGTGTTTCCGTGGGTTTCAGACTTGGACATAGTCCTGTTAGGTTGTAACCTTTTGGAATTCCGTTCTTTAGAACGGTATTGCAACTGCTGCATGACTCAAATTCAACTGACCAGATTTTTTTCCGTTGAACCGTAGGGAAAAATAGTTTAATGCTCGTGTGAAATCAATGGAACGGAAAAACGAGTTGGAGTTGTGACTTTTAACTTACACTCGTTTGGTTTGTTGTGTTGTTTTAGAGAGCTGCAAGCTGTGACCTCGGAATGGATGAACGTTTTTGTAAGACGCCCTAGTCGTCGCCGGAATTCCAAGGATTACGTCGCACCTGGCGATATTGTTGCGAAAAGCATTAAAAGATGTTGGACCATTTCAAGTAATCACTCTCCTTTTCCTAGTATTTTTGTATACCAGCGGTATATATTATTTCGTGTATTCTCTTTACGTCCTAATTTGTATGCCACATATTCGTTACCAAAGCTAAGATGTGAAGCTTTCCTATTTTGAAACATTTTGTAAGAGTGACGCATGTTACGAAATTGAATCATATCAGTATTTACTGTCATTAACCCTATCTAAGATTCATAGTAGTTGACAGTCCACTCCTCTCTGAAGAATGTGAATAATACGAAACTAGATCCAAGAGAAAATTTAGTAATTTTATTTGTGTATGTTAGCGTGAAAAGTCATGTAGGGATAATGTTCCTGTCATCTTATACCAAGGTGTGCGCAGTCTTGAAGGGTTTTGCCATTCATTTCAGACTCTGGTGGTTACGTAAATTCCAGTCAATTAAGTTTTACATTATGATATCTAGTAGAGTTACGAATCGCGAGTCAATTGTAACAGTTTTAGGGATCGAAAGATGGGAGTAAATTTGAAAGATCGTACCTTCAGATGTACTGAAGCGGTTTTAAAGAAAAAAAAATTGCATAGCGAACACACATTCAAATTTGAGTATCGTTTGGAGCGATCATCTGAATCATATTTTCGAGGTAGTGGTAAAATCTCTATGATGTAGCTAAATTCTGTTTTGCTATAAACTGTTCAAGGGTACGTTAGTGGTCCAATTTTTTATGTCGCTTTTCCACCAAAAAAGTTGATATTGGCCATGCTTACTATAAAATTACTAAATTATGTTTTAAATATATTTTTGCAACGTGCACGAGACACAATGATTCAAAACTTCACAGTCGAAATTTGTGATGAAATACTGATGAATTTTACAAATTAGATTAACATCATAACAGAATAATCTAATAATAGGAATCCGTCTAAAGGAAATGTATAATTGAATGTTGCAGAAACATAGACAGCGACAATAGGCAAGAGCCTACGTCAGCTAATTAAATAAAAAATAGAAACGTGACTTCAAGCCCTCGTACTTGATTTATTTTCTTATATGAGGAAGGAAACTTCACCAAGTCAACCTTTCTCATGTTTAAAAATTTAATCACTAAGGTTTCATAAAACAACCTGAACTTTCGATCAAAATCCGATATTTAATTTGGAATCTTCCGTGTAGATTAAATATGTGATATTCTTTTTTTTACAGATCTAAATGAAGTTTCTATGTGCGTACAGTAAAATTACAATATTACAACTAATGTAGGCAACTCAGCGTTATTTTATTATGTAAAGGTTCTTTTGATATTATTACCCAAGGGCATTTGATATAGAAAAGCTGGTAAACTATTTTTATATTTAGCGATACAAATAGAGTCGTGGAAAATCATGTGCGATGTATCTGAAATAAAAGCATCAATAGATGAGGAACTTTATTTTTCGCAGTTGTAATTTCACTGTACTTTCTTTTTCGTGAACAATGAGAGACCACGCCTGAGACACTACCATGCAAGTAAAGAATAAAATGGGAACTAAAATCGAGTAAAACAAAGTTATACGAATAAAACGAATAAAACAAAGTTAACACTCCAGTAAGTTATTACCACTGAGTAGCATTGACTAGCTTTTCAGGGCATGCATCTCCCTTTTCTTGAAGATGAAGCAAGAACGCGAAATATTTAACACAGTTTGCACCAATTATACATGTTACACAGTGACAATGAGCACCAGTATTTTTTTATATGCTATTATTACGTACTAGTTTGTTCAATTCTTCAGACAGGTATTCGTAAAAAATAACAAAACAAAAGGCTCAGAACTGAATAAATGGCCTTTTCGAATGTTTTGAATCCGTCGTTGACAGAAATTTCTTCGCTATACGCGAAAGAGAAAAATTTATGCGCATTTTTTATATATTGTACAATACTTAACCACGTCGATTGTTCGACGTATTATCATCTGCCGCGTTCTTGCACTACATTCACTTGTTTAGTAAAAAAGGATTATTTTTTCTCTCTATGACTAGATAAGCTCCACGATGTTAGTATTCTCAGGCTCATGATATCTGTGAATAGGACGTTTAATTCTAGCCGAAATCAACACAATTTTGAACATAAGTAGCACAGTAATATACAAACTCATCAGGAATTGTCACTCACGTAGGCGGTTCTTAAATAGTTGCATAACATTTATTCACATAATCGAACATTTCAATAGCCGAAGCTCGTGAAAATAAAAATCTACTTATACGTCGTACTTTCTTCTCATCTTTTTAGCATGAGCTTACTTTCGAATACCTGCAAAAAACATACCTTACCGATTCATCACCGTTTGGCAATAACTTATATTTTCTTTTTCTTTTCCCTTCGGTGTTCACCCCTCTCACCCGGACATTCACGAAAAAGATCCGTCTGGTTCGAAAGGAAATCGTGATCCCGAACTCCGCTCTTACAACACGTTGGGCCATCCCCATAACAATCCTCCCCATCCTTCTCATGCTTCGTCAACGCCCTCAGGTGCTTCACGACATTTCCCATCTTCACCTCGTCCGTCGAAAGACGATGACGATGACGGCCCTGCCTCCCCCGCTGACCGCCAAAACCTCCACCATACGCGTCTAGCGCCCCGAAGGTCGGCCAGTCTGTCCCAAGCGGATCTGCTCGACATGGACCTACCAGCTCACCTGCCCAATTCCCGCCGACCCCGCTACCGCGAATTCCCCTCCAATAGCCCGAGTCCCACCAGTCCGCCCCCAGTGCAATGGAACGCCCAGCCACCCTCCCCTTGGTCGTCCTTGGGGCGTTTACCGCCGTCAGAACGCAACTCGGTCAAACGTAGCAACAGCTCCGTCAACGACTCCATGGACCTGCACTACTCCCAGTGCTCCAAGAGTATGGACCGGGTCCAGTACTACCAGAACAACTACCCTACCCCAGTGCCGGTACCTTATTCTGTAGACTTGCTCGCTCCTAATCCTCCCAATAACAAAGAGTACGTCCTTTATCTGGATCGGGAGACCGTACCCGTACCGGTTTACCGCGACAACAATGATCCGTACTTGTACTGTGCCAATACCGAGATTCCCTATCGGGAACGAACCCAGAGTATGGACCGCGGTACTTCGGCTACTTCGAAAATTCGAATGGGGACCCGAGCTACTGGCCCTCAGCGCTTTACGGGTAGTAAAGAAAGTCAGAGTACGAGTCATCGGCCTAGTCGCGAGCTCTCTTTTGATGCCAGTGTCCCCAATTACCCCCGAATGGGTCCGACGATACTAAAAGCCGTTTCCCCGAGCGTCGTGTACCCGACTGGGTCGTTGGATCGTTTACTGGTGTCAGACAAAGGCAGGCTAAAGAGTCAGCCGCGGATCAATGACCAGCAGCGGCAACAAAATATCAACCGAGTGTACATCGACGGCGTCGGCGATGATCCGAACGTAGCTCCGCCTCAGCCCAACGGGAAATTGCATTCCACAGCGTCGCACCGCCCGGGTACTCTACTGGACTCTACGAGCGCGGGCATTAGCGTGCACATGACCCATCAAACTTTATCGTCCTCGCGTCCCAACTCATTAACTAATAGCAAGTCCAAGCCCCCGCGGCTTGGGCTCACTCCGCTGCCGTCGTCGCCCCCTTCGTCGCCTTCGAAAATGAGCCAGCAGCAATGGAAGGATGAAGAAAGAGACTTTTTCCCCCCCGGCGACGGGGAGGGAGTAGGAAGTTCGGCAACATTGCCGCGCGTAAGCAAAAAATTACCGGCCATTCCTCGCACAGCGACGGGAACCATCACCAAAGTCTATCTCAAGAATTCTCCGCCAATTGCCAAACCCTCGCCACCCGCGTGTTCCAGTTCCGCCAGCAATGCGGCCATGTTATGGAATTCCTATGACGTTGAGCAGGCCACGGGGACCGTTTTTCGGAAAGTGACAGTTACCAAAACCCAGGAGCACGAACGTCAAAGCCAGACGACGTATACAGGTAAATATACGCAGATAAATCCTCGAAATATTACTCACATAGGGAAATAAAAGGAAAAATAACCCGACGGTGTTTATTGGCTTTGCGCTTTTTTTATGGATGTAACCATAAGTATAGTTGTTGGAGGGAAGAATGTTTCTTGGAGGGGTGAATTCAGGTTAAGGACTTTGCTTTACGACTAACGATCCTGGAGAATGCTTTACTACGCTATCTTTTGCACGAAAGAAAGCTTTTAACAGAAGAGTTTATCACTTCTTTGTGGGGCCTTTTGGTAGGTTTTAACTTTATTGTCGTAGGAGGTAAATCACAGAATCGGAATAAAACCGCACAGTATTGTAGTAAAATCGGTGTGTGAGGTTGAAATTTGGCGTGGATAGTAGGAAGAAATTTGATGTGGGGGAGCTATAAATGAGAGTTAGGGAAACAGTAACTTGGCGTTCCCGGGGTTAAATTGAATCACAATTTTTCTCGCGTTGGTAGGGGAGAGTTTTATGGGCATTCTATTGGGTTTGAAAACCAAGAGGAAAAGGCGAAGGGGAATATTAACATTTTTATGAGACTTTTGTAAAGAAAAAAGAGAATGAAAAAGATTCTGATGTAGTACTAACTATGATTTCAAGTTAAGCTGGTGAATAAAGAAAGTGCCGTAGATTTCAAGGAAGCGAATTTCGCAGGTCCATTTATTACTATATTGCAAAGGCAGCCTTTGGAACTATTTAATAAAGTGCTTCCAAGTTGAACAACAGGTTGATCACATAAAACACGTTACTGGCCACTGAGTTTTTAAAAATGTAATAAAACGCTTTCAAAGTAAGACCTGACGTACAAACTAAACTGTAGACTGAAACTTTATTAATAGTTGTCCTTGCTATCAGATGAGTCATTGTATGCTATCTATAAGCTGAAAGAAAGCGAAAACGTTAGTGAACGATAATTGAAACTAGACGCTCTGCCTTTGTAAAGTTTGGCTTAGCTACCACTAAGATTGGAATTGCCGTAATAAGAAAACTAACCAATAGAATTGTTTTTAGTATCACGTGGTCTATCTGAATAATTTATTAAACTCCAATTTCTCAATTAATTATACTAAAATAATTACTTTAATTTATTTTACGAATCAAAATAGTCCTTTATTTTAAGTCTTTTACTACTATTGTTATTATTATCACACGACAGACTTAGAAATATGTACATGAAAGCTTATAGACATAATATTTGACCCGAAACAGTTCCTGAGAGACAAATACGTCTGACGCCCCTAAAATTCCAAACAAATCATATGATCTTTCTAGATGTTTCATAGAGGCCTTGTTCACCTTATTTCTTGCTATAAATAATAATGACAAGCTAAAACATGACTATAATGTTGTCGTCATTGTTTTCTTTATATGTTTTCCAATCCCGGTCTAAGCAATCTTGGTGACTCCTTTTTGCGTCGTGTAAAGTTACTTTAAAAAACTCAAATCTAAATTATTAAAGTATTATTCCATAAGGTAAATACAATTTGCCGAGAAACTATTTTCGAGATGTGTATTTGTAATAAATATCAGTATAACGAGAAAAACAGTGACACCCCTTTTTTATTAGAAACGCGGCAAAATCGGTTATTACTTTCATTGTACATTTTTTCATGAGCTTTTCCGCTTGTGTCTTAAAATTTTGACTGAAAGTGTTGAATTTCTACAGTTCCTAGTTTTCCCCACTTCATCAGTTATAATTTTGTCAAAACTGCCCTGTATCCCAAATGTCTCATGTCTCATTTACAGTAGACGTGCAAAGTATACACGACAGAAAGTTACAGAGTCGGTGCTCACGCAAGTGCTTTACGTGTAGGACATTTTTATTTTTCTCGACGTCTTTCATGACTAATTCTAACTACATAACAATTTTACCAAGGCAAGGACACAGAATCCTAAAGAGGGTCGTACACAATAATACGTCTGATGGACGACGTAGTTTGTCTTTAAAAGAAGAAAATAAAAAAACCCCTTTAACTACACGTCACTTGCGTGTTGCACCATGCGTGAATGTTTAGCAGCAGCGGAACCAAAGTTCCATGTGAATAGAATGGCGTCGTTTCGTCAGTTCATTTTCCTCCATATGGAATACCTGCAAACTTTTGTGCACTACAGTGGCTGAAAATTTTTCTTTGATCTCGGTCTCGATTTTTACTGCCGTTTTGACGTCAAACATTCGCATTTTAGTACTATGGCCTTCGAAAACTGCAATGACTTGGAAGAAAAGCTGTATGTGTGACTTGGTTAGCGCAGAGAAGAACCATTTGCAGGATATCCCTGCTGGCCCTTTTCTAATAACTCAATATGCGGCTTAATTATGACGTTACGTACCTTCAGTATTTACATTTTCTGTTAATTTTACTGACCTTTTAGTTGTCTATTATTTCAAAGGAAAAGTCCTCAGTAGGAAAGAAGCTCCTGTCATATATTGTTCGTTATTGGAGTTCCACTATCACACAGACAGGACAAAAATAGGAGAAAAAATACATACAGCGCAGCACCGGTTTCCTTTCACCCCACCTACTTTTATGATTAACTGGGGCTTATTTCCTGTTTCACTCACCTTTTCCGTACGAATTCTTCTAAAAGCTATTCATGTTTTCGCCAAAGCTGCTACACTCTCCCTTAACCAATATTACTTACTGTCCTCCCCCAAAATGTGCGCTAATCCTTCGTTTATCTGTCACACTCTCTCTACTTTCTCCACCAAATTCCTGCATTAGCAGTCCACTTCTCTCAATACTCACAACTTGCATGGATGAAGACTTCTAACAGCTTGACATGCCAAAGCCAATAGTAAATGACTGCAACATTCCGCCCTCGTTTAACCTCCAAAACTCAAAACTCCCAAACTTTGTACAAGGTCACCATTCCGAGGAAGACGTCTTCACTGCCGCCAGCACGAAAGTCCGTCGCTCGCACAGCCACCATCGTACTACCCAAGAAAGGATCATCACGTACAGCAAGGTCCGCGAATCTTCTTCTTGTTCAGTCCACGAAGGTGGTGCTGCCAGTGATTCCGCCAATGAAGAAATTGCCCTGGATTCCGACAAAATGCTACCCGGTGGTGACGACTACCGTTTGGTCTTCATCAGCTCGGAAGACTCGTCCAAGAGCTCTTTAGACGAAGACCCCAGTTTCGAAGACGAGACTGGCCTGCGCGGTTTACCCAACGAAGACGACACAGTGGGTTTCATCGACGAAACCGACTGGGAAGAAGATTCGCATCCCAAGCCCCTCCCCCACCGCCGCTTACTTTCATCCTCCGACAAACCCAAATCGCGTCACGGAGCCATGCGAATCAACGATTCCGCCTCTTCTACGACGTCCTCTTCTTCCATCCGAACTTCCCAAAAGGGACAAGGCGCTCCGCGGAGTCGAGCGTCCTCATCCATTGTCGAAGGCTCGCTGACAAGCAGTTGGGAAACCAACAGTCCCAAAACCTTCTTAATCGACGATTTTCACCAATACGCTTGGGGCAGCGATTCTCCAGCAGCGCAGAACGCTGACGATTCGCAGCTCCCGATTCCCGTGACGACCACCGTGACGCGCGAAGTCCAAACTGATCCCATGGGCTCTCTCGACGAATCCGAATTCCAGTTACTCTTAAACGATTTTGAAACCAGTGATATTCGCTTGAATCATTTTGACTGGCTCAGTGGAGAAGAAGTGAATCCCGCAAGTCCCACGCGTAGTCTTGGTGAATGGGAAACGGCTAGTCACCATATCCGAACCCCGTCTTCCCTCAGTTACTTCAAATTTTCCGTAACGGAAGATGTCTCTGGGGCGTATCTCCCCATTTGGCAACCGCCTTTGAGCCGCCGTTCGAGCTTACAAAGCCTCAACTCCATTTCTGCCGAATCGTGGTGTCCCAACGACGAATTCTCGGAAGTGTTCGCGGAAGATCGCGCGGGCAGGCCCTTCCACCGCAGCGACTCCAAGCGGTCCAGTGGCGAACGCAGTATAGAAGAACTTCAACTCACCGCTGACCACATGCTGGCCAGCTCCGCCCTCGTGGCTGATTCTAGTGCTTTCTTGTCCAGTTTGTATTCGCCGCAAGGTACCGCCCTCCCTGGCTTACACGAGTATCGTAACCAAATCCTCCACGAAATCCAAACCTATACTAGCAAAGGGGATTGGAATTTAGCTGATAATTTGTTATCTCCATCAGATAAAGTCCCCACTTGTGTTCATTCAAGCTCGGCTGTTACTGGGAATCCACCTCATGAGTTGTCTTCCAATCCGTCAGTGCCAAACATTACTCATTCTTCCCTCACCAACGCTTCCCAAATTCGCAATAAACCCACAGCGCTGCGATTGCGTAACACTAATCCTAATTACCGGATTTGGCCGACGGGTCTTCCGTCCGCTCGCCCGAGTGCCCTGCTAAGCACCAAACGCTGGAAACCCTGTTCCGTCTTAATGGAAACCGACGAACCGTTCTTGTGGGACAGCGAAGCCGTCGGAGAAAACCGGACGGCGCTTCCCGTGCCAGACGACGTGGTAAGAAACATCGACGACAGATGGCCTAGCGAGTCCCATTTCCTACCTGCCTCGCACTGTCTTGAAGAAAGGAAAAGTGGTTGTAAGAGTGAGCAACCGCCCGTGGCGGGCTTTGGCCCTCTGGCACCTGGCCATAGCGTCAAGGCCCTGCTTTCTTCACGAGCTCTCACCGCAGTCGCAGAGCAAGAACCACCTGCACCAGCACAAGTTGAGCCAGGTCTACCAGTTGATCATGCAAGTGCGGGGGTAAGGGACGATAATTATTTCTGGGAAAGAGTGCCTTTTGTGCCTGCCATCGACATCCGTGACCTGTCGCCAAGTGAGGACGAAGGCCATCGAGTGCTCCAACATTTGGATACAGTGGACGTTGCTTCGCCAGTGAAAGCTGTGTTGCCCATTGAACCAGAGAAGCACCCGCTTAGCCATAGTGACTTGCAGCTCCTACCGGAGAAATTGGCCAAAGAGGTCCAAGAACAGGGACCTACTTTCTCCTGTTCCAATTACGACGCTGACCATCCCGACTTGTTAGCACCCCAGCCGAACAATAACAACAAGACCTCGGGTAAGCCCAACAACCAGAACAGCCATCAAGCTTGTCAATTGGAGCCCGAAATCGCGCTTCCTGCTTGCACCGCTTCTTCTCCTTCGCCTGCTCCATTATTCCCCACGGGAGTCTTCGCTTTGCTTTCTGTTAAAGACCACGAAGGGATCGAAAGGGACGAAGACAAATCACCGCTGGGGAAAACAATAGCCAGAGACGAAAAGAGTGCGAGAGAGAACGGGGAGGAATGGGAGAAACGCGAGACAACACCACGTGTCAGGAATATTCATGACCCAGACGAGCACCAACACAATAAAAACGACACCGCTCCGATTACTACGACGCCCACTAGTGCTCCTGCCGTCAGTGCGCGGCCTCACGTTTCGAAACCCGCTGTAATTCAAACTGAACTCGCCCTGGGGATGTTGGAGCATGAACCCAGGCCCCAGCCTCGGCCCAATCGATCCCCCACAGCATCCGAAGCACGTGCGCTGCTGGAACGAACAAGTGAAAGTGTAGAGAAAGGGAGAGATGAAAACCGGGAGCCAATCGAACCGGAAGTGATTGACTTGGGGCTCAGGACGGAAATGGAACACGTGACTGAGGAGCCTTCTCTCTCAGTGAGCGCGCGTCAGGGTCAATCCGACGCTGAAACGGGGATTCAAGGGGAAGGGGAGGAGCCTCGTATTACGGATATTGATTCTTCTCGTGCCGTGGTGTCTTCGGGTTCGGATGCGCCGGAGCTATCGGGAAGTATTGCTGAGCTGGCGACGCAAGAAGGTGAAGCTGAGTGTTGTCCGGAATCGAGCCACGCCCACCCACCGGATGACTCATGTGCCACGTTGGGACCATCTGCCACTCATTGTGAAGCGGACGCAGTGAATAGAAGCGGTGAGTCGGAAGGTACGAACGAGCAAGAGAACAATAACAAGCGTTCCCGGTTCCAAGTGACGCGTGCAAGTACGCCCGAAGTCCGAGAGCATTGCAGAGAGCCCTCGCCTTACGTGATCAAAGCGCGACGTTTGCCGAGTGACTCCGAAGGCGTCACCAGCGAAGGCGACGACGAAAGCCCAGGCTTTGACACCGACTCGCAGCAAAACACGGTGGTGGAAGGTCAAGGCCAGTACCAGAACTTGCGTCAGTTTGCGTTGAAACAAAGCCGGTCCGCCGGGTCTTCGCCCTCCTCGCCTTCGCCTTCCAGCACGAGCCAGATGCGGGCGGAGAGCGAGCTGGAAGGAAGCTTGAGCAGTAGTGTGCCAGCGTCGCCGGTACTGCGGGACGGCAGGCTCACGCCGCAGCGGAAAAACTCTTCAGGAATTGGCGGGGGACAGTACACGAGTTATATCTTAATCACACAAGAAATATCGAACCCAGAACCCGGGCCGGAAGACCCAGCAGTGCCCGTAGCGCCGCCGCCGGCCCAACCGGAAGGTGACGCTGGTAAAGAAACGAGCAAAGAAGAGGAGGAATCCTTAGAAGTGGCGTCGAGCCGCGTGACCGTGACAGTTCCCGCGCCCGAGTTTGAAGAGGACTCGAATTCCGTGAGGGTGGTGGCGACGTCGGCGGTCGACTCGGAAAGCTCGCTGGGGGAAGACGACGTGACACTGAGAAGCGAAGCCGACGACAAAGAGGTGCAGTGGAGCGAGGAAGAGGACGGTTCTTGCGTGACGGTCAGCGGCAACGGAACTTTGACCGAGTTTGACGACAAAGACTCGGAGGACGGCGAATCTTCCTCGCGGTTAGGCCACAGTGAATTGGAGGACGAGCTGGCGGAAGACGAGCCCGACTTGCAGGAGAGTTCGACCTTAGCCAGATATTTTACTCTGACGTTGGAAACGGGATTCAACACTCCACGCAAGCAGCCGGTCACGCACCGGAATCCAGTCGTGACGAACGATCCGGAGGAAGAGTCCATTGCTAGTACTTTAACCGGCGGGGAAGATGAGCGAGATGACAGTTTCCAGGACGATTCGTCGGATCCTTCCGAGCGCTACGTGGACGACGGGGAAAGCAATTATAGCGAATCGGCCTCCTCGGGCGATGAGGCTTTTCTCGATAGGGAAGAGGAACTCCGCGGGTACCATCGCGCCATTGATTTCACGCTGCACACCATCCTGGAAGAAAGTTGCGAAGAAAGTGACGGCGAACGACACAGTAAAGCGGAAGTAAATAAACGAGCTGATCCTTCGGCCCTCGAAAAGTACTTTACCATGGGCCTCGCCGCGGAAGAAGCGTCCTCCGCCAAAGACCTGCCTGACGGCGCCCATCCAGATTCCACGTGCCCGAGGCGTGGCTCCTCCGGTTGCGCGAACGAAGAAAGCGAGTTCAGCGATTCCTTTTCCGAAACGTCGAGTTCCATTTACTCCGAAGCCCTCGAATCCGTCGAGGAAGCATTAACTGGCGATGCGGCCAGTACCGACCCGGTAGATCTCGCTTCCTCGCGTTTAGAAAAGTACTTCCTGACCGGTTTCTTGGGCTTGGAGGCGATTAATCCAGGCGTGGGGGAGCCAGGGAACGCCTCCGATGGCGGCCCGTCCACCGACGGAAGTGAGAGCGTGGGGAGTGACAGCGAAGGACACCCGAGTCCAGAGCAGCGTCGCCGGAAAGTGATAAAAGCCCGGGGGGCACGTCCTTCCAATACGTTTGCTCACCATTCCAACTTGCTGTTTCCGGATTGGCCGGGACCGCCGCTCCGTGCCGTTACCGCCAAAGATTTTCGAAGTGTCGGTGCGGCTTCGGAGAGCCTCTCACCTGCGTCTTCCGTCCAGCTGTTAGCCAACAGTTCTTCCTTGGCTTTGGGCGTCGAGCCGCCCAGTACTCCGGACAGTAACCCAGTACTTGCGCCTTCGTCTTCTGAAGATGAAGACCAAAAGGAGAAGAATGAGGGAAACGAACAAGACAAAGCCTTCGAGAAGGCCGACGGTCATTTTGATACGATTAAACGCCGGAAGAAGACCAAACGAACCGCTGCGACGGAATTTTCCAATTCCGCAGATTCAGTACCCGAGGAAGAAACTCTGGTAACCTGTGCCTCACCCAGTTCTGCTCTATCCCTTACTGCAATGGAAAGAATTGCCACTCCGACCAATGAAGTACCCCTCACGGCAGGAGAAGTGGCATTAGAAGTGGCCACGCCCCCTTCGTCCGAAGAAAAAGCCGCCGACGACAGTGCGAGCTCCAAATACCAGAGCAGGGACAGCGGCTTTATTGGCAGTTGCGACGATCTACTCACGGAAAATACGAGTGCCACCCGCAGTATGACCACGCCCACTTCGAGTAATTCGTCCTCCGATGATGTGGAAGCTAGTGCGAACGCCAACGAAACCAAGTCCGACACCGCGGATACCAAGTCGACAAAAAGCATTGAAAGTACCGGCTCTTCGACCAAAGGAACGCTCTTTGGGAGTAGACACACCCCCTTGGGGTCGGGTACGAGCCGGCCCCATAGCGGTACCAAAGTCACGCGGAAAGACAGTTTTAACAACTGGAGTTCGGACGAGGAAACGAATTTGATGATGAACAAAATGCGCGCGTTTTTTCGCAACATGATTCAAGCCGCTCCTGTAGCTGCCCCGCCCAGCGTGGCCCCACCCCCTAACCCGACCCCGGCGCCCACCGACTTGGTCCATCGTGTCAAACCGCCCCAGTTAATCGCGTTCGAGAACGAACTCACCCGCTTGATGAAAACGGTGCCAGGCATCAACGACGAGCAAGTGAAAGAGATTGTCGAGTACTTGAGCAGTGAGGACACGTGGAGCGATTCGTACGACTCCTCGGATTACACCAGCAGCGATTTGGAAGGGGCTTACTACGCCGCAGCGGCGCTCGATTCGACCACGGTACCGGATTTGCAGCTCGATCTGATGAAATCCCCGCTGCAGGAGCAGATTTCCGCGAGCTGCCAAGAAATCATCGAACAGTTTGACGTCAGTCAACATCCCCAAGAACCGCTGCCGGCCCTGGTGCCCTCTGACGACCCACAGGCGAACTCTCTAACCAAAGAAACCGCCCTGGTATACCAGCGCATCATGTCCTCGCTGATCCGGACGCAATCGCAGGTCCAGCAACAACAGCAGCAGCTGCCGAAATCGCCCCAACTTTTACCCGCCCACCAGTCTCCGCCCTTGATCGCCAAAGTGCTGCAGCATATCGGCAATCGACTGGTAGCGCTCATGCACGAAGTGTCCAATAGCGATACCAACTCGCATTCTGGCAGCTTGGACGAGCCCAACTCCCACTTGGTCACCTCCAGTCCCCGGATCCGGGGCAAAAGCCTGTCCCGGGCTAGTACCGGCCCTTTGCCCTATCACAAAAGTGCCAGTAGTACTGACTCGGGCTCCATCGACGAGAAAAGCTCCCTGCATTCCACCAGTTTTGACTCGACCGAGAGTCCCACCGATACCGAGCAGTCGCCAGATTCCTCGGACGATCGTTTAGAGCCCAGTATTTCAAAGAAAAAGGCGCGAACTGGGATTTCGTCGCCTGCGGGGCCGAGTACCGAACCGAGGCTGTCGTCATTGCCGCTTTTGTTCGGCAGCGAACACCGGCTCGCCCGGGACGAAGTCCGCGGTTACGCTTCCTTGGAATCCCATACCCAGTCGCAGCTCAGGTCCAGCTCCTCCTCCTCGTCTTTGCCCTACCAGCCGCGGTACAAGAGTCGGACCGGGGAGAAAAACCGCCACAGCCTGCCTGACGCTTCGTCGTTAGTGTCGCCCTCTGTGGAAGATGACAAGAATCACGAGGATCAGGATGAGAGTGAGGACCGGTTTGTGAAAAAAGCGCGAGCGTTGCCACGCTTCTCGGTCTTCCGGTCGTCCAGAGAAAGCCGCGAAGCGCTGCAGTCGTCCAGTAGTGGGATTTCGGACATTGCCGAAGAACGAGACGAGTTTTCCGGCTGGCGGAGCAGTTTTGAGTCGGCCATTGCCGCGGATTCGAGGACGAAATTGTCCTTAGAGGCCAAAAGGAGGAGCGGCGGCTCAGGGGGCTCGTCCAGCGAGCTTTTCGCAAGTAGGAGCAGCGATCACTTGCTGTTGGAACGCGAAAGCCATCATATCGGTATCGGCAGCCGCATGAGGTCGCGGCCGGGTGGGCATTCTTCCAAGTTTTCGCTCCCGAATCTGCTGGAAAGGGACGCGGTGCGTTTAGCGAAAGAACGCGAGCGCGAAAGGGAACGTTCGGCCAGTAGCGACGTGCTCCTCTCGACCAGTCCTGTGGCGAGCCACTCCCTCCTGGGTGTGATCGACCAACGCGAAGAAGAAGACGCCGAGTGGGACTTGCTGCGCCGCAGTACGCGGTTGTCGGCGCGGAGGCGGAGCAGCGTGCCGGATACGCGTTCGGAAGAGCGGCGATCCAACGATCTCAGCCCGGAACCGCGGTCGACGACGTTGCCGCGTACCGTGACGGGTTTCAGTGTTGCCAACGCGGGAAGTACTGGCTCGATAGCCAACTTGCCAGTATCGTCCGTGTCGTCGTCGCACACCGAGTTCTTGAAATCGCTGGGAGTGTTGAACGCGGGTACCAACCAGAGTGCTAGTACTTCGAGCTTAAACACGAGTTTGACGACGAACCGTGTCGACACCCCTGCCAAGTCAGCCCGGTACCGGGCTCCTGGGTATCGGCAGCAAGCTAGTGCTGGCCAACCGAATCGCTTTTCGCAAAGAACGCCGTCAGCGCCTGGATTGGGACAGCACCAAGGATTGCCATGGTCCAGCTCGCTTTCATCACGCAAGCATGTCCGCTCCATGTTCAACGGTAAGTGTACTCGTCGCCGCTTCATGGTCAGTACCAGTGTTGTGTAATTATTACAAGTAATGATAATTTGTAATGCGAATTACTTTTCTTAAAGCAACTGTAATGTACTCGTTACATTTTTCGCTCAGTTGAAATGTAATGTAATGTACTCATTACACTTTACTTTATCGAAAATTGTAATGTAATTTACTAGTAAATTTAAAAAGGCCAAATAACGTTACAATTACAATTACTTTGGTCTCTTAGAGGAAAAGTAGAAAACCTGTAAAGAAAGAGGGAAGGGAAGAAGTTGTGCTTTGGAACTTCGCTGCTTTAGATCGACTAAATGGTGTTGTGAAGTGATGGGGGGGAGTGACGGGTGGGCCAAGAGAATTTTTTGCAAGTAGTGAGCTACGGAAAGGCAAACCTTACCGTTGACCTCTGTTTCAGCTGCGTTATTCTTTCTTTACCCGTTTCTTCGCGTAGGGAAGGGGAGACAGTTTTGTTAAGGGTTGAAGAAAAGAATACGCAAAACTTAATATTTTCGGATGTCTTATCCAAACCAGACTTGTGTTGGTAACAAGTAACATTGTGAACGAAAGGTATAAGCGTTAAAATTTAGTTAAAAATTTAGAAAATTGAAATAGTTTTCAACGTAAAAAAACACATTTTTACCGAAAGTAATGGCAAAGTAATGCATTACTTTACAAATGTAATTGTAATATGACGATTATTTTCGTTATTCAAGTGTAATTGTAATGTAATAGTAAACTTTATATAAAAAGTAATTGTAATGTAATAATATTCATTTTTTGAAAAATTACACAACACTGGTCAGTACTCCACGGACAGTGTGCTCATTGTCCATTTTGGAAGCTTGAGGAGAGAGCTGTGAGGAGGAATGCGAGGTTGAATGAGTGAATTCATGGAAACTGCCCATGAGAAAGGAATGCTGGAAGCAGAAAAGAGAGAGTCGTCAATACTTTTTCAAGTTGAACTTTCCCTGATTTGGGAGAATTACAGAGTTATAGTTTGCATATTTTAGATGTTTGATTTTTCTTGAAGATAAAAGTCTTTAATACTTCTGATAGATTTCTTTTTAAGCTTTCGTGTAAGTTTCGAAATTTCTGGGTACCCACCAGGTAGATGGGGATATTTTGTTTATATCGGTCATTAAGTATTTTACTACTCCGACGAGTTGTACGATTTTTGGCTTCTCGAATGAAAAGAGGCTTGAGCCACCATTAGCATCGATAGTATTCCCAACTACATTTTATTTTACTCCAAGATTTCTCTTTACTCTAAGATTTTCTTATGTCAAATTACCTGACAATACCTTATTATCTTACCTTACGCTAGGGCTATAGCACCCTATACAAACTCTCAAGTGCAACAGCTGCTTTCTTAGTAGTAATTTTTTTTTAAAAAAAGTGGAGAGTAGGGAAAGTGATTTTACTAGTCAGTGTTGAAATTGTAAGCTTTTCGGTTCGTTTGTCCTTATGGTAACTAATTATGGTTCACGTTGAAAACTGTTTATTGCTATCAGCAACCTGTGATATAAATGTAAGCGTGATTGAAACTCCCGCTTAGCATTCATCCCTAAAAGTCATAACCTCTTGGTGTTTTTAAGACCTTTTGACCTTTATTTGTTTCCTTATTCTTAATTATATTTTAATTATTATTTTAATTCTTATTTTAATTCCTATTTAATTCGTATTTTAATTCGTATTGTTATGTTTAATCATATCCAGCATTAGGATTTGCTGGCATGCGTATTAGAAAATAAGAGTGTGAGATGTTTTATTACTAATATTGCGTCGTGACCTACAATTGGTCCAAACGTGTCTAGGACGACGATATGAGAATCAAAGTGTTCATTGCGTTTGCGAAATGCAGTAATGCCGTTGAGAAATGTCCGCATTTCGCCAAATGTGGGGCAGAGCCGAAACTCCCGTTAAATTAGTAGCGCCCACATGGAGCCAATGACCGTTTTGTCAATTGTGTCCCCCTTCATTAGCGCAGGACAGGACATAAAGGGAGCCGCAAATCTCGTTGCACGTCATGTTTCTCCTTTTTCGAAACGCGAATGCAAAGCGAAGAAAAATCTCCGCGAAAAATGGCTGACGAGTGTTTCAGAACACAGAAACCCAAAAGCATGCGCTCGTTAGATAAAAACCTTGTCGCAGGATACGACTCGCACAAGTGGGTGTCTCCAAACGGAAATTGTTGGCAGCCCCAACAACATCCGTTGGAAGAAGTTTGGAAACCCCTTTTTGCTCTAAGCATCCACACGATTCAGTCCCTAGCTGCTTTTTAGTACTCATGTTTGCTCTTGCCCCACAGTGAACTTGCGTGCAATTCTCACCATTGGAACATTTTCAAAGAAATTAAACAGCTGCACAACCATTTAGCGAGTCTGTCGTTAAAACTCACAGCGAGAGAAGGGAATTTAAATACCGTAAAAAAAGGAAACATGGCTAGTGAAAAATTGGATTCGTACAGAACATTTAGCGCGAAAACGGATTCGCAAATGGTCAAGAAATCCAAGACGTGGAAAGATTGGTTGCCACCCGCTTTGCAGTGTTCGTGTTGTGAATCGGATGAAGAAACAGTGCCGGATTTAGAGCTTACGCTTGTGAAGAAGTCCAACGAATCGAACATAACCACGAAAAAGGTTTTCAGCCGCGCGCCAACTTCTGATGACGAGCGCTCTGATGTTACGCCGGCGAAACGATCGCCCGTTTCGGCTCGAAGTGAAACGAAAACGGACGATAGTCGGAAAACAGACGTGCTTGATTTGAGCCAAAGTTCGCGGTTAGCGCGCCATAGGCGGCAGTTATATAAACAAGAACGTAAAATGATGAAACGAATGTCTTTGGAACAGCAAATTGCTAATACGAGGCCTAATCGCGGTAGCGACCGGAAGTCTTTAGATGAAACGGCTCGGTTAGTGGGCGCAGCCGGAAGTGAAGGTTTATTTTATACCTCCCACTTATAATGCTTCTCTGAAATTGAGAATTTAAGCTTCTGTATACAAAGCCTTGTAAAAAGTATTGCAAAAAAAGAACATTTTGGTTTTATTTTATTGCACTCTTGTATAATTTTTGGTGTTTATTTTCATGTTCTTCACTTTGGAAGTGAATTTTGACATTTTCACAGACTGACGGGTGTTCTTGTAAATATTCCGTTGAATTACGGTTTGCGCTCGAGTTTGTCGGTAGCTGATTTCTGTCATTTTTTTAAAAATTTTTGAGAATTTTGTCGTGTCCTTAAAAGGTTCGTTAATCTATGCATTCTTTTTTCAGATGATCCTAACGATGCAAATTCCACTCCTCCCTTCGTCAGGGAAGGGTTGCGAACCAGTATTGCTAGTGCTGCCAGTGGCGAGTCGTTTTCATCCGTTTCTGGGACGGAAACGCAAGATGACGCCGAGTCAGGCATAGTCAAACATCGGAGTACTTCTCTTTCAGCACTTGGAGTAAGTGACTTATTTTTGAGGATTGATAGTATAAACTTACCGTTTGCTCATTACTAACTTTAATGATCTAGTTCAAGTTCCCTCTTCGTAATTCAAAACAAAGAAATCGGACGTTCTGTTCAACTTGCGTTTTTCTGCGTGTTAGCTTTTTTAAGATAAAAGAAAAACTAGTAATTTTGAACTGACACAGGTAAATAGTTTTTGAGTGGTATCTATTGGTTTTTATATAATATAAACTCATTTATATACTGAAGTCCGCGCTCGAGAAAGATTGAAAAGAATTAACAAATATACAAACAAAAGTAATTCATAAATATCTCTTTTCAGACAAGCCTCCACTTACTCGTTACTGTCTTTAAAGATTTAGTTAAAGCTCCTTTTTTAATTCAGAGCAATGAGATCGGACGTTCTATTCAACTTGCTCTTTCGTGTGTTTTCAGTTTAGACGTGTTATTTTTTATTATTATTAAAAACTAGTAATTTTGAACTGAAACAGGAAAATTATTCTTGAATGGTACTTATTAGTTTTCTTGATAACATAAACTCTTTCAAAGACTAATGTCTGCTTTCGAGAAAGATTGAAAAAGAAAAATAAGAAAAAGAAAAAAAAATAGTATAATAAAATTATTTGTTTTTAGACGCGGAGCGATTCCTTAGCGAGCGTGTATTCAGCAGCGGGTGAAGCGCGATATGGAACCGTCACGGTTAAAGGCGAAGTGCAATTCGCGCTTTTTTACAATTATCGTCACTCGGAACTGCAGGTTCTAGTCAAGCAATGTCGAGATTTGGCCCCGGTGGATGTCAAACGCAGTCGATCCGACCCGTAAGCCCTTTTTTTATATAGTTTTATTTGTACAATATATTAATTTGATATGTAAAGTGCACCAACGGAAAAATCTTTTAAAATGACTCATTCTTTTGTATTCACCACTACTGTCTTTTGATTTAGTTATAGTTCAGTCATGCTTCCCTTACTGTGGCATTTCATTTTTACAAATTTTTTTTCATGGTGTACACTTCCTAACATTCTTTACGATATAAATGCTATTTAAGAAAAATTTCAATAGTTGAGAGCAAATTTAACTTTAGACTGTTCGAAATTATCATCTGATGTTTGAAACTTAGTGTGCAGTGTTACCAAAAAGAAAAACTGCAATAATGTAAAGGATTTGCTCAGTTCTCGCAAAGAAGAAAAAATTGCGACCGTTTTCAGTGTTATTCAGTTCCCTTTTTTTCATTGTTGCCCATTTAACCATGCGTAGAACTAGAAACAACCTGTAATTATACTTACGAAATTTCTCTTTCGCAGGTACGTCAAAGTATATTTATTACCAGATCGATCCAAAAGTGGCAAACGGAAAACGAAAGTAAAAAAACATACTCTTTCCCCTGTGTTTGATGAAAATTTGAAGGTAAGAGACTTCTCCCACGGAATGAATCACACAAACATCTATTATGTGTCTTTAAAAAAGTGAAGTAAAGACACAAGACAAGAGAAACTATTCTTTCCTTGTAGAAATCTTGGTAGTTTCGTTGCGTGATTTTCATTTTTACTTTTCTTTTTCAGTTTCCCACGACACTCAACGAATTGGACACGAGAACACTTTGGCTCACTGTTTGGCACAGTGATATGTTTGGGCGAAATGATTTCCTAGGCGAAGTCCTGTTGCCCTTAGCTGGGAAAATTTTTGATGATATCACCCCTCGGTGGTATCCGTTGCAGGAACGAGTAAGAAACCCTTTTCACATCCTCTTCAAATATTTTGTTGGACATTCTGAACTAAACAAATCGCTGAACCAAATTTAACCCGGACGTCGACTCTGTCTCATAAGCTTTCGTCTTAGTATGTCATAATTCACTTAATTATATGGCCAACATAACCTTATTTTATGGTAATTTCTCTTGTAATACATAATCCACTTGAATAAAATGTTACCTTGCAGCTTGCTGTTCAACTTTCAGAACAATTATGTTGAAACAAAACTGCGCATGACTGAATGAACGCAAAAGTCCCTACCAAAGGTTATACGATATAAGTCGTTTTAGACGGCGTCCATACAGGAGCCTATTAGTGGTGAAAGAATATCTCTTAGATTATTTGATAGACATTTGTCGCCCTTCCTCGTATGTCGTACATTGATATACTTCAATACAGTAGTATACTTGTAGGATACTCCGTGGTTTATTCTGTAGAAGTTCCTTCAAAAGTTTCTTAACTTCTAGTTCTCAGTTCTCAAGAACGCACTATTTTTGTCACACTATCAAGAAATTTAAAGCCTGTTGATGTGTGCATAGCAATGGCAATATGTGTGAAATCGCTCATCGTTTTTGCTTATAGTTCAAAATTGTATTTTATATTTTTTTTTAGACAGAGCCATTAGAAGATTCGCTTATTGCTCCTCTCAGTTACGGAGACTTAATTGTGGCCTTAAAGTATTTGCCTCCAGAAGTACTGGCAACGAAAAAGGGTCGCAAATCCAAAGGAGCGTTACATATTCTCGTCAAAGAAGCGAAAAATTTGATATCCGTTCGAAGTAATGGATTAGCCGACCCGATTTGCAAAAGGTAAGCTTAAAGAAAGTTTGCGATAAAAACCAACAAGCCAGTCATGTAATTGCGACCTTTGTTCAACTCCCCCCCCCCCCCCCTCCCACAAAAAAAAACGCAGTTGCTTGATTCCTGAGAAATATAAGCAAAGTAAACAGAAGACCAGCGTTTGTAAACGGACCTTAAATCCCGGCTGGAATCACACCTTCATTTACGAAGGCGTCAGCTTGGAAGAGTTGAAGGAGCGCTGCATTGAAGTTACGATTTGGGACCATGATCGATTAGGAAGTAAAGATTTTATGGGCGGAGTCCGTTTTAATTCTGGATTAGGTAATTTTTTCTAATTCCTTACTAACCTTTCTGTTCTGTAAAGTGTCGAATTTGAATCACATACTGAACTTCAATACGGAACAAATAATAGAAAATGACTTAAGCAAACCGTTCTGACCACATTGCATTGGACAACAAGGAAATTTTCCGTCGAGACAGCTTTGCTGTTGGTTACGGGACATGCTTGAGAGAATGGCGTGGGACAGGGGGTCACGCAAGTGTCGTGTAGTCAGCTCTTTGCTTGAGTCCTTTTATTGGCAAGTTCTCTATTCGAATACTGTATTTTCGTAAGCTGACGCGAAGTATTTTTGTCACGAAATGTTGTACAATTTGTGTTGTTGGGCAATTCATGTAATGTTCGAATTGTTGTCTCCTGTTAGGTGAATACCAAGGCAAACCGGTGGATTGGGCCGACGCTCGAGGCAATGAATTAACATTATGGCAAAATATGTTGGAGCGTCCCAATTTGTGGTTTGAAGGTTCCGTTCCTCTAAGGACATTTAAGGAAAAACCTCAAGAATAGACAGAAAGTTACAAATATTCCTTTTTTGTTGTTAATTATTATTATTTAGTTATGGCAAAGTTTTCTTTGTTTTTGTCCCTTATTCCCTGCCCAATGAAAAACGAAAGAATCCCTGCCTTTTTACATAACATTTTGGGCCCTCCTCCTTCTACATATATTGGACCAGAATGGAACGTGTGAACATTAGCTGTATTATGAAAACATTTAATAAAAAAAGCCAAGCTTTATTCTTTACTATTGCGTTTCACCGTCTCGTCGTGTTTTTGTTCTGTTTCAATACAAGACAACTAAAAAAATTTCAGGCCAAGCGGTCACGTACGCATCCGGCGGTTTTATAATGAAACATGTATTAATCTCAGGTGCTATATAAGAATGATTTCTCAAGAAAAATTAACTTAAATGGGTTCCTATTACCGAAAAGGAAGTGTTTCCCAAAATTATTATTCTTCCTCTTGTTTTCGAAGGCAATGAAATCCAGAAAAGAAATGGTTTTGAACTTCTACGAAATGAGAGTGGGCAACAAGGACTTCACCGCGTTTCTGCTTTGGTTTTGGGTGGTTTAAAGGTAGTAGTTTTGAGTTTCTTGCTTTTCTTCTGCTGAAAATGTTGCCAACTTTGCACTCTGCCTTCTCGAGAAGCCTTAAAGAAAAGAAAGGAAAAATAGAAAAAATTTCGTATGCAATGCTTTGTCCTACTTCGTAGTTCTTTTGCCATTCCTTTTCTTCTTTCACTTTATTCTCTGTGGCTAATTCGTCTTCTCGCTTTCTTTTTCGCTCTTCCATATCTCTGTTTTCCAACTCACGACGTTTTCGCTCCATATCAGCGAATAATTTCATGGTGAGAACATAAACAGCTCGTTTATAAACTTCAGGAGCGTCTTCTTCCACGAGTGTGCTTTTGCCTTCTTTCTTTAGCTTCTTTTTCTTTTCCGACACCTGAAAGCGGAAGGAAAACGTAAAAACAACGAAACAAATGTAACAATTCATACTGAAACTCGAAAGCGAAAGTTTTAAATACAGTGGAACCCGCTTAATTACATAGGCTCGGGACCGAATGATCTCTATGAATTTACGCGGAGTTTGAAATTATCCGGAGTTGCCTTTTACAAGGCTGAGAAACACGAAATGAAAATTTACAGCACCTCCAGATTCACAGCACGCTACTAAACATGGCCTAAGTAACCCATTTGGCTCGTCAACGATAAGGTGAAAGGTCCGTGGCTAAGAGATTACGCTCGAATACGAGTTTATTCGAAGCCTTTCTGGGAATTTTGAGGCCTCCTGGTTTCACGAATTGGCCTTGCGATTGCGTATGAAATTAGCTGGAGTTACTTAGCATTTTTAAATGCCCAACGGGACTAAGACTTTTTATGAATTTAGGCGGTTTATGAGATTATGCGATATGAAATAAAACGAATCTTCTCTCTACAGAATTAAATGGTAATAAAACGGGACCGTATGTTCAGCATGAATTAAAGCGGGTTATGAAATTATCCGATATGAAATTAAGTGGGGTCCACTGTACAGTAGAGGGCAAAAAAAAGGGTGGGGACAGCGCGCTTAAATGGCACGTGCATGTCCAGGCAAGCGCCATGCTCCTTCCGCGGGGTTATGCTTTTGCCAACAGTCTAGGCAAGCGGGGAGAAGACAACCCTTTTTAAGCACTACCTGGGCATGCCTGCGCGCATTGTACCTGTTTTCCCTCCTTTTTTTTTGCCCTCTACTGTACAGTACTCGGCACATAAAACGACCCGAACAAACCGTCGGGTGCCTAACGGCCCGGCAGTTGCGCGAGCGGTGTCCCTCTTTTGTGTCTTCCAAACGTTTGTGACCCGCAACAACGCTTTCTGCCAGTGGCGAGGGACGTTAGCAATAGGACGGTTTGTTTGGGTCGTTTTATGTGCCGAGTACTGTACATTGTACAAGCTGAAGATAGACTAAAAGCGTAACATACCATAAGATCTGTACGGCCTTTCGCTTCTTCAACTATATCCAAGCATTTCTTCCGTGTAACTTCATTCTCCAAAGTTTTGTAAGCTCGGTTTACAACTAGGCATCAACAGAATATTTATTAACTTCACGTCTTATTTCTATGAGAGTAAATGTACTTTCAAATGCGAGCTGAGCTCTGTCTTTGTCGTCATGATTTTTGTCCGGGTGGACCAGGAATGACAGCTTGCGGTACTTTTTCTTGATTTCATCCAAGGGAATTTGCGGATCAATTTGCATGACTTCAAAAGGATTCAAGTTTAAGTACGTGGCTCCCGGGCGTAACAACCTATCGATTTGATGTTTAGGAGTCATTACAGAGTCTTTTACTTCAATTTCCTTTACCTACAAACGCCAAAAGTTTTGTTTACAAACGAAAAAGTGTTAACTTTTTGTAAAAATCCTTACTTCAGACATGAACTCTTGGAATGCTGCATCTGTAGGGATAGGAACCTCGTTCAATTTGCTTGTTGAACTCATTTTTTCGAGAGTTTTGGGGTCAAAATTTACTAAGCAAAACGCAGGTTAAACTATCGGAGAAGCTGTGCCTTCTTCTTGTCGTTTATAGTCGATCCGCGCCATCTCGCGGGTGTGGAGACGCTCTGCCAGTCACGGCTTGAAGATTGAAACATTTCTACCGCTAGGTGACTATACTGAACTTGGCAGGTAATAGCACAGAGTAGGACAGAGGGAATATTGCTGTTTAAAGGGTTGTCATCAAGAAAAGAATTTAAAAGGAGGGTCGGAAAAGTGTAACCGATGGAACCGATGTGCTGATTGGCAGTTGAGATCACGTGGGATGATGGACAGCACGCTTAAGGCAGTGATCATGATCGCTTTCATGGGAATCGATCATTAAAAATTTTAGTGATGATACTAATAGTATTGGACCGAAACAATTCCTAAAGTAGCACATGTGTTAAGTTTGTGAGGCTGTTATTAAAGGAAATCATTCCTAAATGGATGTGGTTATTCTTTATAGTATAACAGTTGTATTGCGCTTTCATAAAATCTCGGTTCTTGTAAAAATGGTAAGTTTCTAGATAGACAGTAGTTCATATTTGCCCGCTTGTTCCGTGGCTTGCTCAGGCCGTTGTAGGTAATGAATCGATATTTCTGCATTGGTATCGATATACGCATGGAACCAAATTTTCAAGCTTCCCGCTTTGGGAAAGGCGGCGTTAAAGCTGCTTTGCCCACCCCTTCCATTTTTGGGCACTGGCCTGCGGCTTCTAAAAGTGGTGACAAAAGGTCCATAAGGAAGGGGCTTGATATTCCCTCTGTCCTACTCTGTGTGTAATAGCAACACATTCTCCGCTGAAAATTGACACTATATGTGATATCTGTACCGTCCGTGCCAAATTGACACGATGAAGTCAATCTGAAAGCTTGCCGCTTCATCCGCTTGGGAGCGGTATGGACTGACAAATCACGTGACTTTATTAGCTGTGCCAGTCTATGACTGGGACAGCTTATAGTATCGTTCCGACTTTAGTCCGTGCTTGGGAGGGTGGGAGGGTGAGCCTAGCTCAGTTCTCGCCGTAAGGGGCTACAGAATTTTGGGGTGGTGTTCGTGGGAGGCAAATAAGCGAATTTCGCCAGCGGCAAAATGTGCATGACCCCGCGCAACCTTCCTGAAAGATTCACCACACAATACGAGCTAGTTTATCTCCGTCTACGTAGTGCCCACGATACGTTCAGCATACGTTGTTTTGCTTTAGTTAGTTTTGTTGCTGCGTGAACTCTGAGGTATTTCCTCTGCGAGAGAAAAAAATCATTCGTTTTAAAGTGTGCCAGGTATATTTGTTGTAAAGGGAAGCGTAATCCTTACTTTCTATGTACGATTTTCGTGTACGAATTATAGGAATTGGAAAGTTTTATTCTGTTGAGAAGGGAAACTTCAAAAGTTCATCTATTGTATTGCATATATCAGAGCTGCCTATTCCGTACTTCTCAATTGTTGAATCTGACGCTGCGGAACAAAGTTACTTACATATGTGTATTTATTATGTTTTCTACGGAAGCAATTATTCATATTATTTTCCAAAGCCGTTGCTTAAATTGTGGTTCTCTTTCCTTATTGGTGCGTCGAGTATAGTAGTTCCGGCTAATTTTTATGTCTTTTAAGCGGACTCCGGTTACAGAAAAACTTCGTCAGTATTCTAGTGTGTGCATTTTGCTAGGAACCCCGTATAATTGGCGAGTATGTTGTTGGATTGTAAGTACGTTCGTTTTGATATTTTAAATAGAGAATAGATAACATAGTCTATGTACAGAAGTTAGTGGGTTGTAATAATGATAGATGCTGTTGGTATTTTCCCTTTTGTCGTTTTCTCTTTGAAGCCTACGTTTAGATGCACGTCTGTAATGTATAGTTATTTTTATCTTTTAATTGCTGGACTTCGTAGATTGTGGAGATTTAGGTGTAGAGTCGAACCCACTTTATTGAATATCGATTATTGGAATATTCGGCTGAATTAATGAAAAGTTGACGGTCCTGTTTTATATCCGTTTCATTCGATGTAAACATAGTCCTTTTTATTGAGTAATGGATAAATAAATAATCCGTTCTATTGCAAACAAAGATCAATTCTCTAGCTCAGGGAGTTAAATGAAAACAAAACAAAAGGAACAGACACAGGGTTCTATTACTCAACGATTCGAACCAATAACGGAACTTGCGCCTTCATTAGGCGAATTTTATTGTGTACTGAACGGGACAACGGGGTTCCCGTTCTGGATGAACCTTCGTTTTATTGTGTACCGAGTCGAGCTGGATGTGCATTTTCTCGTGTACGGCTTAACTAGATGGGTTCCCGTCCTTGGTTTTAGTTCTACTCTGCCCAAGAGCACAGTAGTACTAGGGATAGAGAAAGTAAGCCCGCCCACTGCCTTTTGTTTGTAAACAAACTTGCTCCGTCATTAATTTGTATTTCGGGCTTTGCGTTTAATTTGTGTTTTACAGTAGACTTAATTGTGTTTTAATTTCTTCTTAGGTTTGTTGTATCTTGAATTGTTTAGCATGGATAAAAAATTGTGTTTTACAATATTAATGTAGCTCTTTTCAGGATGTTTGCTTTGTACTGTGGTCAAATACAATGTTTCCTAAATTATTGAATGGGTTTTAATTGGTTCTTAGGTTTTTAAGCTGTAAAGTAGTTGGTTTCGCTTAAAAGATGCAGCAGTATTTTCGGCAAGTCAAAATATCATGCCAGCATTTTAAGTTGTGAAAAAATACATAAATGAGACCATCGCAGGTCTAGTGTGTGAAGAACAAATTAAGGTAAGGAATTTAAAAAGGAACATATGGAGGAAGAACAGTAATTAGATAACATTTCTATTGTGACATTTGAGTTTTAAAATTAATTAGTTTTAAGTAATTTGTCCCGCGCTATATTGTTCCAATTCCTTGTAAAATGAGAAATACATAGAAAGCGAAATAGCGTTGTAATTTTTCAATTGTTTTGCCGCCTATAATTCCTTAAAATAAAAGAGACGCCTTTAATGCGCATAATATCCTTTTCACTCAGCATGTGCTGCCACCTGCTAACCTAACCAACCTAACCTTAACTAAACTAACCGACCTAACTTACCTGATCTAACCAAACCAAGAAATTTCATAGTATACTGCATTGAACGAAAAAAATTTCCAATGCATAGCTACGACGCGCCACAAAACGGTTGGTGGTGGTTTCTGTAAGCTTTCAGCAGGCTTATCATGCGCATAAAAGGCGTCATTTAGTGCTTCAGGAAAATACGATACAAGATTCCACGGATAATGTCAACGCAAACTTTTACAACCATTTCGAAACTACAATCCATCTACCCAGGGCCGTACCCAGGATTTTGGTTCGGAGGGGGTTTTGAAAGTTTCGGAGGGGGTTTTAATATGCAATTTTTTTGGACATTTGGGCATTCTCCTATGTTCACCATTATAAAACAAAGACTTCGGGGAGGTTTAAACCCCCAAAACCACCCCCAATGGGTACGGCCTTGCATCTACCGCAACCACAGAAAACCACAACTCACACCGCCTCCCTGGCACAGCTTATTCGACAGTCCAACCTGTCGTCTTGTTTACAATATGGAGGCTATTTAGCATTGAATTTTAAATACATTTTTTAAAATTAAAACAGCCTCTTTATTTATTGTGACCCGAAAAAAATTTCAGGTAGAATATTTCCTTCCAGTTAAAGGAAAGATGCTTTTCAAAACGTCGAAGGTGGCTGCGGTTTGTATACAATTATAATTGTTCTTTTAATAATATTTTTTACTTATTTCCAAATCAAACTAGATTCTTCCTAAATTCATCCGTTGCACGAACCCACCTAAACAGTTTTGGTTCCAAATTGGTAAAGGGAGAGAAGCTAATCCAACAGGTTCAGATCCAACAGATTATAATTGTTCTATTAATAAAATTGTCACGTCAAAAATGCACGAGGTCAATTTTATATACGTGTATTGCCTCTAACAATTACGAGGTCTTCTTTAATACAAAAAAACAGGTCTCGCTTCAGAGCTCTCTCTCTCTCGCTTTGTCTAAACTCAGACCCCGGTTCTCGGTCGTACGCTGCCTTATATAACCTCTCGATAGTCGCTGACCTGAACAGGTGCAACGTGGCACCGCTCAGACCAGCGACGTCGAGACGGACAACTCAACACCCGAAGGGAGAAAGAGAGAGGCCCCTTCACTGTGCTATTTTTAACAGTAAATCTTTTTATAGCGTGACAATATTGTTTATTTATTTCCAAGCCAAACCAGATTCTTCTTGCATTCGTCCTTTGCACGAACACACCCATACAGGTTTGGTCCCAAATTGGTAAAGGGAGAGAAGCCAACCCAGCAGTTTCTTTGAAATATTGTTTCCCATTGTATTTGTATTGCGTTGCATTTACAAAGAACATGCATTCGAAGACAACAATCTTTCTCCTTACTCTCTCGTCTATTTGATGACATCAGAAAGAATGAGGTTTCGTCCTGCATCTTATGGCATAACTTTTCAGTAGTACTGATTGCTCCAATGAAATAAACCTTAAAATGCCAAAAACAAGCCACAAACGTTTCATATAAATACTCCCTAATTTACTAAAACTGAGACATCAAAACGACATGCAA
>JAHZNP010000907.1:0-32836 GCA_020615345.1 Triops cancriformis
TAATGATTAGAGGATGGCAATACTGTACAAATGGCAATTATGCAGTAGTTGTAGTGATATAGGCCAGACTATTCTTTAATGCGAATAATGGACGTTTGTGCTAGTAAGCTGAAAGGATTCATATCGTTGCTTTTAGGGTTTGGATGGTGAATGCATTATTCCTTTTTTTAAATTTCGTAAGAAATTTTTTAGTTTATTTGTTACTTTGGCTTTGAATGAGAGCAACTTGGATGTTCTTCAAGAGATTGGTACCAGGTAGCATGTAACAATATTTATCAAAACTGGTAATTTGGTCCAAAGCAAATCACAAATATTCAAGGCACTGAATTAGAAATACGTAAAAAGAGGAGCACTTTTATTTCTATTTAAGTGTGTGATTCCAAACGGTTCCAAAAAGGCTGTCATATTCATTATCTAGAAAGTTTGTCGTCCCCGTTTTATGTTTTGCCCCTTGTTGGAATAAACTTGTTAAAAAAAATATACGAGTTGGACACGTGTATTTCCGGTCAGAACTCTCGCAAGGTTTATCTATTATGTAGTCATTGGCTTGTTCCGTAAAGACGATTCCGCGTGGGAAACTGTTGCAACTTTCAACGGTGGAAAAAAGACGCATGCTTGTTGCTCAGGCAAATTGTCAGTCTGAAGAGGAACACTGATTAAGGTTTATGTAACTGGAGGCCATTTACCCGCAAGTGGCGAGAATTGTTCAGCGAAGAAAGAGAGAAATCCGTTGACACAGATTGGCCATTGAAGGTGCTTAATTCGTCTCGCACTGATTGAATTGTTATGTACAGCTCGGGTGATCTTTATCTTGCACCACGCCGGACTAGAAGAATAGTGACTGTCAGCTCGGAAAGGACTTGAAGTGACAGTCTGGCACTTCCCATATTCAGCTTCCGCCTTCTCGAGTGGTTTTCTTTAATGCAACCGGACCGATGAAGATCTGCACTTGACGTCCATCAAACAACAAAAAGACGATCCGGTGACGTCATAGCAAGAACACAGTTGCCAAATTTGTCCGTCCAAATTTTCTCTTAACTCACTCTTGCATGGGCGTGAATCAGGCCAAGGCAACTCTTCGCTTCTTTGGAGCCATCACATCGACTTCCTTAGGCGAATACAAACGTGACCGACTCGTAAGAAACTCACCATCGCAATCATTTCCATTAAGCAAATGGCGCGATTGTCCCTCTTCCCCAATGTGTCCAGTTCATTTTTAGCCTAACTTTTTTTTTATGATCACTGCGGGTTCCTAGGAGCAGTTTGTTTCAAGTTTTTAAGGGGGTTGCTGTGCCGCCCATGCCTTTGGTGAAGGTGACGATGACAATTAAGTCACATTTTTCTACCAAGAAAAATAAGTGTTCACCTACCCTATTTTTTTCCTTGTACTATTTTTCCCCTTTTCGCACTCGCATTGAATCGTGACTGACGCGCCCATCCATCGCGCAGTTACACGCAGCTGTAGGTGATTTAAACTCTCTATCTTCATGACACTTTTTTTGTTAAAAGACTAGTCACCATTTCTTATGTGTTGCGGTTAACCCTTGCGCATACCATACCTACAACCCTTTAGGGTCGATAGAAAGCGAAAGAGAGCTCTGAGATGGCTCTGTAGTTTCTTCTGTTTTTAAAAAAAATGAGGAAAAAAGTATGAAGTGTACGACCCCTGGGACCACACCCAACAGTGACCTGATTGGACTGCTTTAGTATCCAAAGTCGACCGAAAGCACCGTATGTTAATAATCCTTCGGTGCATGTTCGATACGTAATATATCCAAGAGTGTGTTGGTGTATATACCCATGAACAGCATGCCGACTTGTCCAGGAGGGATTCTAATGTTAATGATGATGATGGCGATCTGGAGCTGCGAAGCATGCAACACCACCGACCGATCTTCCAGTTTTGGCGTCACGATCCTCACGACTCAAGAAGAGAGCTCTTTGTGTGTACAATATTAGCGTCTCTATTTTGGCGGAGTCATAACCCTCCATCACCATGACTTCTCTCACAATACCACACATTAACCGGATGCAAATATACCTTCTATTGACCCAAGCCTAACAGTGCTCCGATCGCCCGAGATTTGTACTTAATCACTGACAAATGAAAAACGCAAAGACGCCTTCTAAAACGCAGATAATAAAAACTCTTTCTTGTCAAGCTCGCCTCAATTTCTTTTTGAATAAGAGTGGCAAAAAAGACTCCACAAATTTAGACGTCTTATCAGATTTAACCTCATTTATTTCTGTTAAACTTTCAGTTATTCAACCCGCTTTCCCCTTTTGCCTAACATGTTCATATCTTCCGTTTGACTTCACCGAAGGATTGCGCGTCAGAATTCCTCATACTTAGCATTTAACTTTAAAACAGGGGGCTTTTTTAAACCATAGGTACCTTTCTTGTTCAACGCCTGGAGTGAAAGAATTGAGGAAAAGTTAGCCCCTAGCTACTTTCCTCACGTGCAAACGAAAGAATTACTCCTTAAATCACCCAGTGGGCATCAGCGTTAAAGACGTCCGAAAAGGACGCAACGTGATTTAATAACCCCTAATTATTCCCAACATTGTGTATCCATGACTGAGTGCCGAATCATGCCTATCCTTGTTCACAAGCTGTTCTGTACAATTTTGAAACGAAACTCAATATGGAAGATCTGGTACAAAACAGGTAAAGTACGACACATTTATCTTTCTTTTGTAACCGTTTCCTCCCGTTCAGGTAAAATTAAATATCTATAACCAGTGGCGTAACCAGGATTTCATTTCGGGGGGGGGGGGGGTTTCATATGCAATTTTTTTGGACACTTGGTCATTCTCCTATCTTCCCCATTATAAAATCAAAATTTCGGGGGGGTCGGACCCCCCAAACCCCCCCCCCCCTTAATACGCCCCTGTCTATAACTGCTGGTCTTACTGGGAAAAAACTGTGCCTGGCCCAGGAGCAACTTATGACGCCGCCAAGCAAGGTATAATCAAATACTCCAGATCTCATAGCTGAGCTAAGGCATCCATTCCCCCTGAAGAACTATTACGACAAACTCAAGGAAGCTCATCAATATTCAAGACACAAGTTCTTTTTGAAGTTATGACTCCAATTCTACAACTGAAAGTTACACGGAAAGAAAGATTACGAACTACGGCGGAACAAGGAAAAAAGACAAGGCGGAAAGACGTGCATCGCTTTAACATTGTAAAAAGACTAAATGTTGTATTAAACCATGTTGGAATTATCCTTGGACGCTTTCGATACAGATTACCTGTGAGATGTGCTTTTAATGACAGCAACACTACATAAAATACTTCTCAGTACGAATACTTTTTACATTTTGGGGAAGTATTCTCAGAGTTCCTAAAGCGACAAAGAACCTGCTATTTTAAAACTTAAGCACGGTTTTCCTTAGACCTTGAAACCGTTTAGTCACTTAGACCGAACACGAAATTGCAAAAACTTAACGACTTCTTTGCAGGAAATAACTAAGAAGTGCGGTTTGTACCACTCATCATTGTCTGCGTCGCCACCTACCGACTCTGTAACGCACTACGCCATTTCCTACACTGTTGTCGGACTTATTATTGTATTTGATTTATTGCTTACAGAATACCTGGTGCGGCATACATATATCTGTCCAATTTTTAAACCTAAGGAAATGAGACGCAGTAACCGCTACTAAAAATTTTCTTAGTGTCTGAAAGTACAGTACTCGGCAAAAAAACGGGCCTGGCAAACCGCCCTATGCTTGCGTCCCCTGCCACTGGGAGGAAGCCGTGCGGGTCACAAACGTTCGAAAGACGATAAAGGGAGACACCGCTCGCGCAACGGCCGTGGCGCTAGTATATGGCGGTTTGCTAGGCCCGTTTTTTTGCCGAGTACTGTACCTACATAAGCCTATTTGTCCACAGTTTTGTAAATGATTCTGTCCACGGTAAGTTCTGACGGCCTGCAGGAAGACAATCACAAGTCTAAGAAAACGTTTCACCCCGACTGTTGCGCCTGATATAGAATGTTGGCAGATGACAGGTACGTTCGTACTTTCGTCATTTCTCACCACTTAGTGACTTTATCTAGATCTACCTGCAAAGATCTGCACATATCAACCACACACAAAAATATAAATGAACTGAAAGTACCTCTTTCCCAAAAACCTGCAGCAAAAACTTGCCAATCTTGATTTTCGAAAAATCGTAGCAAATACGAATAATCCACGGAACCGACTGAAAGTAAATAGTGCTCTGTGCAGTTGCAGGTTATATATTAAAACTCTACCGTGCTTTTCTTTTTATATGTATAATTTTGGAGGTACATACTTTTAGTATTGCTGATTAGAAAGCGGTTATATGACTTTCTATTGCGAATTATTAAATTACTTGCGAATTTGCCAACCCCATCCTTGTCTCTTAAAAGAAGAAACGAGAGTTATATTCAATACTACTAGGTCATACTGAACAAGGGCAAACGGTTCGCCTAGCAATTCCAATACACTTCTAGTTACTCTGCATTTCCTTTCCTTGTATTAGCGTTCTGCCATTTTTAAGAACTATAATGACTTTTTTGTTCGGAAAAATATTTCAGTGATCTTTTTGATTGGGTGAATGCAAGTCCGCGCAAGCTGAATTCTAGTAAGTCACGGCTGAATTGTAAGAGAGAAACGGCTTGCAACTACCCGCTAGATCTGTTGGGTTCCAGCAGGGACCCGAAGGACTTCCCTCCTTGTAATCTAATAGTAATGCTTACAACCCACACGCACGGAGTTCACTTCGAATCCCTCGCCGCCGTTTCTCTTTAACACTCGATGTCAGCAGTGAAAGACAGTAGAAAAACTGAGCTTCTCTGACTGGTCACGTTTCGGTCTAAAAAGCATTTTCCACTTAGAATTGCATCGTCTAGTCCCAAAAATCTCTTCGTCGAGCTTCAGTGCAGTAGCTTGGGACTAGGTATATTTTCATTTTACTTAGTTCCCTTTTCTCCCTGTTATAGAACACAACAGCTCAAGCTTTTTGTTAGGGAACACAAAGTAAGGAAGAAAAGCAATCTAAAGCAAGAAGGGAAAACGAAAGGGATCGAACGCAATTAGACCAACTAGAAGAGTTCACTTCCCAGAAAACAACTCTCCGTACTAAATCGTATGCGACGATATAAAAGCTTGATAACAGCCGGTGCTACTGGAACTGCTGGTGTTGCGCTGCTTAAGACGCATGTAAAAGGAAAGTCCCTCACTCACCTTCACCATCCATCCTCACCATTCAAACAAGAAATAACTAGCATAAAACACTAGCAGCCAAAACTGTTTTTCTCTTCCTCTAGCACTTCTTTTAAATTGTTTCCCTTCGTTCTTTTATTGTCTTTCGGCTACGGGCTGCTTGCTCCAGTTTTCCCTTTCAAGGATGCTTCTACATGACAATGCCAAAGGGTTGGATCGCTTTTGCCCATGCTTTTGTTGCATTAATGAAGAGAAACTTGTAGTTCAACTTATGCTTCTCTACTTTTAAAAGAGCTTGATTAGTGGTTGGATACTCGGTGCGTATCTGTTTAATCATCCTACGTGAATTGCGAAGCTAGAAGGCACTGGAAGAGATATACAACATTTACTATTTATGTACCGCTACGCTATTTGAAAAGTACAACAGTAAAATATGTAAATAATAAAGATAAACTAAACAACACAATTTCTTCTACTTTACAAATAATAACTACACATTACGTTGACAATGTGGTTAAATGGATTCGTTACCGACAAGGTACACTTCGGAGCTAGCCAACAACCGGATTGTAATATCCATTACAACTTTAGCGTTATTTGATCGCTTGGAGAAGCTTAATTACTAATGACTGCTTGAACACATTGTGATAAAAGTAACAAAAGTTAATAATCAACGTATAACCTGCACAAGAAAAGCATGGAATTATATGACGCTTTATGATTTATGAACTGGCCAACGCCAAGGAAACACGTTTTAGTGCGAGAAAAGCCCTGACTTTCGCAAGAGCATCGACACTTCAACTCCCCTTTGGCTTTTGGACTGTGTTTGCATAGCAAAAATAAGCGACACTCTGAACTACTGACCCTTGACCTCTGTGAAGAAGAAAAGTGTCCTGCTTGATGTTCTTCCACACGCTTAAACGTGAGGAAACATTTCTTAACAAATTTCTTATCTTGTCAAGTGTAAACTCATAAATGAGATAGTCTTCATATAGAGGAAGATGGTCGATACTCACCCCTCGCTTTTCCAGAATTTTAGCACCTTTTCAAGGAACTTTCTAAAGCCTTTTCCATATTTTGCACTTTCGTCTGGAAGGAAATAGAACTAGGGTCTTCTTCACCAAAGACTAGACTGGAAGAGTCACGATGGAGTCGTGTTTACACAGGGGATGCGTTTTTGAAGGTTTCGCATCTTCGGGGGCGATTTTCGTATAGGTATGTTCATATATAAAAATTCCTTATTGTTCCCACTGTGGTAGTGATAGCCAAATATAAAGTTTTCGCTTACATTTTGTCTGCATTTTTCACCTATGTCGTTGAAATCAAGGGAAGGTGTTTGTGAAGGATTTGTAAACAAAAAGTAACATACTAAGTAACTCGACTTTTTTCGGCCTCTCTCCTGCTATCCGCCAACACGCAGTTACACACATATTTGACAATTCTACGTGCCCAGCCAATTTTACACTAATCTCCCCAAATTACTAGGCGGCTTCTTTAATGTTCGCTTTGAGATTGGCCAACTTTCTAGCTTTCATACACACTTGAACCGTTGTCGTTTTATACATGTACACATATATATGAAGTCAAGTGAGAAATGACACTTTTTGCGTACAGATAAGGTAGCTAATGTCATGCCAGCGTACAGAAAGAGCAGAGATAAGCCATCCGGGTTGAAAGCACACATTATTTCTGGATCAGTCTTTTCCGTCATTCTTTAGGCAAAGTTAGTTGGCAGACTGATCTGCCATCAAAATCCCGCTCGCGTTCTTGGTTGGTGGAAGGTATTTCCCTCACGGACAATGTAATGCAAGACAAAATCCTCGTGTTGACAAAACTGATCAAACGGTGAGGCTTCAGGTGCAGCAGTAATCCTTTGTGACAGAAAACTACTGTTCGGACACTTCAGGTAATAAACTGCAGGAAAAGATTATCCATAGAGACAATATTGAGTTTTAACCCACTTTCTGTATTCAGAGTGAGCGGTATTACACATTCCTCAGAATGAAATAAAACAATGCTAAAACACCGTCAAGACCTGTTCAGCATCACACAATGGATACCACATATGAGATACACAAATGGGAAAGTACTTCCTCACCTCTCCATTGAAACTAGTTTATCAAAGTTTCTTCTACTTTAGCAAAACTTGTCCAACAGAAAGTTCTGGACCAGGCGCCACCCTCGATATGATCGCGTATTGCTCTTTAGACGCATTTCCTCTGTGTCTTACAAATTTGCTATGCAAGAAAAACGTGCTACTCAGGTTCACAAGGAACGTTTATTTCGTACCAAACCTTTATCCAGGGAACCCTTGACAAAATACCTTCCACAAGTTACGCTATAAAAAGTTACTCGATGGACAGAGGACAGCATTGACAAACACAATCACGACCATTTGAAAAAAGAAAGTGCAATTCTAGTATTCAGGGAGCAAAAACAAGGTAGTAAAAACTAATTTAATATGCGACTCAGTTCGCCCGTGCAGAAAATTGAATCCAAAATAGTCTGAAGGACTTTTACTATCCCTGAATGGAAACTATCTTGAAGAAATTCGGAGAATTAATGATAGTAACTACGAACAGTTATCTCTATTATAAACAGCTCTTTACAGCTTATAGCTACGAGGTGCGTGTTTTTCTCTTTGCATAAAGGCGCTAAGTCGCAGGTGACCGCAAGATGCTAATTAGGAGCCTATAACGCTTTTCCCCATGATCTCCAACAGCTAAGCTATGCAACCTGATAATGAGCATCTTTACCTCCTGTACGCTTCACAAATCCCCCAGTGGATCCGGATATCCTCTTTCTGTGGTCGAGGTATAAGGAAACAATAGCCGGAAAATACTTTAACTTAATCGCGCATATCAAATGAAGAACTCTGATCCGTACGGTCAAGGGAAGGACAAGAAGGGCTTTTATGCAAATGGGGGGCCCACGTGAATATGCTTTTGTTTCCTGATGTAAAACTTTGCGAGATTTTCGTAAGTTGTCTCATTAACGGAAACGGTTGAGCAAGACTTCAAGGAGCATAAGTTTGTAGGCCGGAACCAGGAAAAACTCACGGAGAAGGGCATCTTAAAGGTTCGACTTCATTTTACTTCGCGGTGACCAAACTACAGTCACTTCCATGGGATCATCTTACCTTGGTGGTTTACTTTTCACGGCGCTTAAAGGAATCCAAACAGGCGCGTCTTTCGGTTTCCAAGTCGAAACCACTACTGCGTGCTAAAAGTGCTGGGTTTGAGCAAAAGTGAACGTTTTTGCGTTTTCTCAACGTGGTTTGGTCAAGCTTTGCTGCTTTTTTTGCTTGATTACATTCGTCTCCTGCGGAGTGCCCAGTGAGCAAGAACCAAGAAAGCCTCAGCAGTTTTTCAGCAACAGGTAAAGTCCATATTACGTGTCTACCCTTTGAATCGAAGTAAAGCTACGAAACTGAAGTAAAGGAAAACGAAAAGAACACCTCAGTCATCACCGGCTTAGGGAACCCCATTTCTGTAACTAAATGAATGAGTAATTTGAAAGTGATTCCACAACGCGACCGGTCTTTAGGGCGATTAGCGTTCCAATGTTTCCGTCAGAACAACGCTGGTTCCCGTCTCTTTCTTAAGCGCGGAAATAATTCAAGTTAATTTCCTTGTCTTCATTACTAACTGAATACATTTCGCCGTGAAAACCTAGCATGTCAGGTTTACTCTATATCGCTCATAGACCATGTGCCCCGTTTTGCGTTACTATATAACCGTAGAATGAAAACCGCGAGTTACTGGAGCATCCATAAATGTCCGTTACAAGCTCCAGTGATCTTCTTGTATTGAAAAGCTCGCGTAAGCATAAGCATAAGCGCGAGCCTAAACACCGTCTTTGAACTCTTCGCTCTCTCTACCATAAGGAAGTACATCAGGTGCTTTTATCACCTCGACAGTCACCGCGGACAAGTTGAGATTTCCCCACTACTCACCCATACTTTTATGTTCTTCACGCCATGAAAGTGGCTTGGTCTGCTATTGGAAGTGCCAAAGTTGTCCGCTACCTGTCAAACGTCCCATTTCGGGATTACACAACAACATAAATTAGTGTGAACAAAGAATAGCACTAAGATCGTAACATTACGAGGTACGAACGGGGTTGCATGACATGCTCTCGTGTTGTGCAAATTCCGGCAACATTTCACGACAATTTCAGAACAGAGCGTCAAGAATCATTTAATGAGGTCAAGCGTCGCCCTCCAGGAGCGCTTCGCATGTCATCCAAAACCTTAAATTATGTTTTGTACGACGGAAGCTTCTTTGTGAGCCTCATCAAGCACAGTCCAAAATTGGGAGCACCTGACAAGACACAGAAATGCTCTTTCAACACCTCGGCTCCTCGTCGTTAAACAGTGTGAGGTGTGAATGTTGTGGTGCCAGCAGCCAGGTAAGGGATCTTTTTTTTCAATTCGCTCCGCTATACATTTAGCAACAAAATGCAGACCAATTGGTATTTCCTTCCTCCTTTCTCCTTTCCCTCTGCTACACTTCTGTAACCCAACTACTTGATAGTAGTGCAATTTGAGGAGGCGAGTGTGGACTCCTTTGCTCAATTTTTTCTCCCCCAAGCCCCACAGAAGCAACAATTTCCTTACGCTGCCAACTGCGCTATTGCAAAAGACTTGTATAGCGAGAGAAAAGAGGAAGAGAGGGAGTGTAAAAGAGAAAAGACGCGCAAGGGAAGAGGAAGCGGAGGTAGTTTGCAATCCGTGATTTCAGAATGACTATCACTTTTTCTATGGTCTGAGTTGAAGACGTGTTGACGTCTTGCTCTAATTAACCACTCCAATTTATATGCAATCTCTTTCTGAGTGCTTTGCTCCCCCTCCCCAGAAAACGAGCGATGTTTGTGGCATGCACCGGCATGCATTTTTACGCACGGCGTTAGTTTCAGGAGAAAGTAGTCCGGCCATTTCTTGCCGAAGCAAATACCAACTAGCTGAGGCAGCGAAACGAAACTTGTCCATAACACTGAGATCCCAAATTGCACCAAGAAAAAAAATAGAAAACGCCTGTTACTACCATTGTCACTTTTAACGACGCTTGCGAAGTAAACCGTGCCTTTCGCTTTTGTTTCCGGTCAAATGTGCAGTACACCCTGCAACAAGTTATTCGCACGTTTCGTGTTATAGTAAAACCGGCAGTTGGACTTTATGGACAGTTAGATATTGAATATAAAACCTTCGTAATTCCCTTGCGTACGTGAAGAGATGCTCAATAAAGTAAGTAGTAAGAGCAAGCCAAGGTAACGGTCGCTGTATAAGGTCACACACGAACGTGGTAGAGATTTTAAAGGCATAGTTCTGGCATTGAATCCTAGGAAATACTTTTATGGGCCGATGGATAATTTTTTACAAGTAATTCAAATTGTGCTTCCGGTGGCAAGAGTGGACATGGTTAACAATTCACTGTCTCCTTTTGTCACACCTCTGCCCACGACACCATTTCGTGCTCGTTTTGGAAGCTAGAAGTTTTATCACATCTCGCCTGAGCTGTGCTATTGTTAAGGATCCACACTCTATTAAGGAGATATGTGGAGACGACTGCCCTATTCTGATACCCCTAACAACAAATTAGCCTCGCGGTTTCTTCTGGATGCTGTCAGAACACCATAGGTTCATCTTGACGGATGAGGGTATGGGAAATCCCACGGAACGGATCCCTGATACATCACAGAATCCTATGTATTCAAAGCCTTTACAAGCTAACGAGTCTATACCGACAAGACAGCCCTCTGGCTTCTGCTGATCATTTGTACCGTACAAGGAGCATGAGCTACAAGGGTCTAATTAGGAGGTGGGCTTGGAAATTGCTGATAAAAACTTCTTTTTACTCACCTCACCGCATTCTTTACATTTGTTTCTAATAATTACGGGGAAAGAAAGCTCTCATAGCATACATATGTACACTTTTTTATGCTGGGATTTTCTTCGGAAGCCTTACCGAGAGAAAAGGTGCTGTTGAAAACATTGAAAACATGATTAATTATCCCTAATGGTAACCATCGCCCTTCCTACTTTTCCAATACACAACTACGGTGGCGCATTGTTTAGGATACCCAGTCCAGCAACACGAGTCCAGTTGTTCTGTAAACTTAACGTGCAATTTGCAAACTTTTGAAGAAGGCATCCATGTCTTGCAAGCAAACGGGACGTTGCGTGCTGTTTTTCCTTTTTTCTTGACTAAGCTGCGGAGCTTACCTTACGACAACTAGAAGATGCTTCGCTAAAATATGTTCGTTTAAATTCCTAGCAACTGTCAAGTATTGTTTAGTAAAGCATTGTGAAAGTGTAGGATGAATTTCACAAACCGAGGCGATAGCAAAATTTACGAATAGTAACTCTGAAGGTATTCTCTTGTATCGCCCTACGGAATTTAAAAATCACCAAAGGCGGATTGCATGTTACCGTCATTCTAAACTATACAAGCAAATCTGTGCAGCTTCGGGAAGTGGGAGCGTGGCTTTCTTAGTAGTTTTTTTTTTCAACACTGTAATTGCTTCTGCACTGAATGACGGGTTTCCATGTTGCTTAAACACGTGTGTAACTTTCTCACCTTAAGACGTTATTGCCGGCTAGAATAGTGTGGCACAAACTTTTCGTGACGTTTAATGGGCAACGTAACATCAAGGGAAATCCAGAGCAGCGTGACGCATTTTTCAACAAAGAACGACTAAACGGACTAGTGGTACTCTCGCGGAGACTCTTTAACTTGGAGAAGCTCTCACCTCCATCTCCCAACTCTTCCTTACATTTTGAACTTCGGGAGTTTTCTCCTCGAGGCATTTGCTTGCCAACTGCTATAATTGCCCACGGTTCAAACAGCGTTTCACACCTCTAGGGATGTTCAAATAGGCCGCGTGGGCTTTAACTCCAGTAAAGGTGAACACCTACATTTCTGAACATCTGAAAATTCGGTCAAAACATGTCTCGCATCACGATTAATCTTCTCACTTGCATACCACATTCGCTACAAGAAATTGCGATCTTTTCTATTCTGTCAAAACCCGAGATGTAAAAGTGATTTAGTTCAACAGTTTCAGACCATGATTTTCCGTTCCTCATTAATCAGTCTGAAAACAAGCTGTACCAAAAACTCACCAGTATTCAAGACTAAAACCACTGTGTCTTGTAGACTTACCGCCAAATTTTTCAGTACTCCACCAAGGAAAGACAAAGCAGGGGATATATTTACCTACTAGATTTTTCGCTCCAGTTTTGAGGAAACGCATAGAAGCGTGCTATGTAACGTAAGCCTAAAATATGCTAGTAAGTCCTTGAACGAGTAACCAGTGATCTTTCGGTAGCAAACACGAAGCGAACAAAAATATTGCGAAAGGCGACGCATCCGATTTCCCATCCCCTATTCTCTTTCTCCCATTTTCCTCAGCTTCGTGAAAACTGTTGCGATCGGCCAACGAGATTTTTGTTTTCCTTTCAAACGAGCGTACTTTCCTTTCATACGAGCGTACGGTTACTCGAGGGTAGCTTCGAAAACCTCAGTAACTCCTTTTTTCGAAGTATTTTATGACACACTCATAAATCCATTTGACGACATCATTTTTGTTCGGTTTTGCACACCGCAGGAAGCTCATAGTTCCCATAGTAACCGACTGCCGAAAAGGAACATCCAAAAGGTTGATTTGTTCGAAACTGACGACCCAAGCCTAACATTAAGACGGTCTTCTTGAAAACGCAGAGGGGAAAGCAGAAAATGAGGGGGAGACCGTTCTACCCGGCAAAACGTATGAACGCGTTTGGACTGTACAAATTTTGAGAACCAGCCGAGATAGACTACTTTCCCTCAAGCTGGTTTTACCATTTTAACCGGAGTTTTCCCGGCAAATCTTAGGGTCTTTTTCTTAATCACTAGGTTATAACCTCGGTGTCCCTCCTTTATTAAGTGTCTTCTTTCAATGTATGACTAACCTGCGAACAACTAGTCAGCGAGAAAAGAACACAAAAACACACGTGTGTTTGTGTGTGCAATCATCTTAATGGGTTTAGTCACGCACGCAGGACAGTCTCCGAACTTTCTTTCGGGTGCAAACGTGCAGGGCTTAATCAAACGCAAGTGGCAAAACAACCTTCATTTTTTCAGAACAGAGAACTCGAAAGAAAACGTACGAAAAAAGCGAAGATGTTCTTGACGATGCGCTGTCATGAGTTATCACTTGGTTGCCGAGCCAGTTCTTTTCCTTTTGAGCTCAGGGTCGTCTTCAGGGAAAGAAGTTCATGGCAGAACCGAACGTCCGAGCGGAGCTGGACACAGTGTCTAGTGTGCTGTGCACATAGCCTTTACTGCCGTGTGCTCACGCTGTACTAGAAACGGACGCCCTGGCCAGCGGCGAGGGTGGGGGCGTCCGCCGGGACCGGAGGAGCGATGAGATGCGCCAGCGAAGATTTCATACCATAGTCAGGCAGGAATCCTTGTGCACATATACACTCCACCGCGCTCGCGACCTAATAAAAGGTTTCGGAAAGAAAACAAAAACAGAGATCATGTTAAAAGGAAACTGATAAGTTGGAGGAGTGGCGCTTAAAGCTACTGCTAGGGTTTTCTAGTGTTTTCATAACACAACAGTTGAGACGAGAACCGTATTTCAAGTCGCTAAAGCAACGGGTAGCTTGCAAACATCTCAATAAGTATTCAAAGTGGTTTATTATGGTTATGACATGGCTTTGTGTCTTTCAAGGAAAAAAGTCAAAAGGAAATTGGTCTACGCGTATATATGTACGGAAAGTTCTGTTAAAGAATGGCGGATTGCCAATTAGGTTATACAGTACTAACATCTATCCTTAAGACTTACTCACAAATCTCCACGAAAGTATTTCGAAGGTAATTATTTTGGTGAGGTTTACTAGAAAGTAAGAGTAGCAGTTTCTTCTGACAGGGTTTCCGAATTCGTCAACCCTCACATGTCTTAAGAGTACTTTGCCTTACTTAAGAACGGGTTCTCCGATAAACGACAAGAGAGAAACTCATAAGTGGGTGGGTCACCTAATGGACATCTTGATTTGTCCCAACATTTAGAATGTTGTCCGATTGGTACTGGAGAAAGTTTTTTTGTCTTCTCGTTGAATTCTCCTAAAACGGTCACACTGCATTTCGGCATTTCCGAGAAACGGCGGAAAGCGTAATGAACTAATCGAACTAAGTAGGAAAAAATGTATCTATTTTACCGTCTTCTTTCTGCAGCTCGTTACTCACTTTCACTTCTAATATTGAGCCTTTTTAATGTTAATTGTCATCCAATCTTATCGCTATCGGAGCGCAAAGATTCAAAAAGTTTTATTGTCGGTCGTGTTTCTGTATAACAATGAAAGAGATCACACGAAATGAGGGCTTGAGACGGGGGAGTCGATCACCGGGAAACGCCTTGGAATATCTCTTTTTTCCTGTTATAAAACCATAACAAAATTAAACTAGAATTCTCATTCAACTTCCAAGTGGTGCACAAAGTACTAAGCTCCGCCCCCCGATTACTGTTGGGGGGTCTGGCTTTGTAAAAGACATTGCTACCAGGGACGCCAACTTTTATAAATTGCCCCTTTTAGAAAACGAGTCCCTAGTGTTGCAAACTTGCCTTACGCTAGAAATCTTCTGATTTGCAAGCCTGGAATTTCGAGGCCACTGATTTACAATTAGCCTACGATGAAACTCTCAGATCTTCTTTTTGCCTCAGCCCACAGGGGAAGCAAACAGTGTGGGGGGTTTCGCAGCTTCCAGCTCTCTTTGAACCAGAGCGTAAAAAATTCTTTGAGATATTTTTATTAGCGGGTCCCCAGATGGCTAACTGTTATTAAACGGTTCAGCAAACCAAATGAATCAAATTCTCTTGCTAGTACAAATAACGAACCAAACTGGTTAATTAGATCCGCGACCTGTCCTTGCCAGGCTTTTTTTCACAGTGTTGTAAAAAGGTTTACGCAAGAAAGAAATTCTTAACTTAACGTTTTCCTATTGAGATAGAAAGTCGGAGATGCTGGCAATTGTGTAAGACAATAATGATGACTAACAGGAAATAGTAATAAAGTGTCTAGGATGGCAAAAAGTAGTAACAATAAAACGCTGACAATCTGGAGGTGATGAGTGTAAGCGGGACTCTGATTTGCACTCAAAACTGGATGTGTTATCGAACGCAATCAGAGCGTTTGTAGCTTTTCCTTGTTTTGTGAAACGAACTAGTGAGGCAAACGGAACACCGTTAGTGACTGTGACCGATCTTATTATATCCGATTCATTGGACTGATGAGAAGGATTTCACCACCTCTATCAAGTAGTGCCGCTTAAAAAAAAACCTGCAGTGCCCACCAAACGCGAGCAGCGAAGGCAAAGTCCGACCCAGTGGGGCAGACACACCTCTCCTGGAACCTGTATGATGTGATGTGTGGTGCTGTTTCCAGTATGGGCGTCAATGCAACTTTCTCCTCAGCATCCCCATGCAGATTAGCTCTACTACTCTAAAACACGCAGTTCCATATTTTCTTGTTTGATTTTTGCGTCCTAATCTAGATTGGTGGCTAGAAACAGGATTAGGAGTCAAACAGAAGTTAAAAAACAGACAAGATTCTAGAAAAATTGTAGTACAGTGCCGGAAAAGAGGCAGTCAGGTTTGAAAGTTCACAGGTAGCTTCACGAAAACCCGCCATCAATCTTCGTCAATCCGTGAGTCTCCAACGCTAAGAACTTCAGTCGTTCTACATATGACAGTACATCTTTTCGTTGCATCACTTACACGCCCCCTATGTTGAACTCTCGTTTCGCCATGTTTGGGTCCTGTAACTAAGCTCGCCAAAAGTTAATAAGATTGCTTTCTATGGAGTAAAAAAGAAACCAAAAGACGAGGTTTCGAAGAGTTCAACGAGTAAGCAGCATAAAGGGGCGTGACCAGGTAGCCCAAATACTGATCAAGAGCCTTGGATCAAGTGTGGGAGGCAAAAGCAAGAGGAGGTCACTCGACATCAATCTTGACACGCACTTATTAAAGGTCTTGTACTCAAATTCAAAGAGGAAAACCGAAAAACCACACCCTTTCCTATAAGCTACTCATAATAGTGACACAGACGTTCTTGTAGTAGAATCGTGGATAATCTGTCCTCCTTTTGTTAGCCTTTACGTGAGATTATTATCTGTTTAGTGTGTGACCATGGCGATGAAGCATTGCAAGTTGAGCATCATTAAGTTTAAGTGCTTCTTGTACGTTTCATGGTTGCTCGACTTCACCGAAAAGCACACTGCATTGAAAGACTCCTCGGTACTTTTTTTTAGCACCACATTTGCTTCAGATTACCATCAATTCTCAATTCAGTTAGAAAACGTCTCAACCACCCGCATTTCGTTCGTGGAAACAATAGCAAACAAAACTACAGACATTCTCAGCTCAAAGTAAGTTGTACGTTTCTATTGTACGTAGTGATCTTTGGAAAGAATAGGGGAAAAAATCTCCCCCAACTTCAGCCATACTAACTACCCGAACTTCCTCATCGGTTTCGTGTCCTTTTTTTCAAAGCTCTCGTGAGCTTGCAAAGCCTTGGACATTACAAAAGGCGAAGAGAAGTTATTGCAACGGGCTTTCGTTCGCTCGTCCGCTCCTGGCAATGTGAAGTGGTCAAGGGATTCACTTTCTACATTTCTAGAGCAACGCCAAACATAGCCTTCTGGGGTTTAATTCTAAATCCAGTGTGCTCCAGAAGAACAGGTCTTCCGAGCATGCGGCTGCGAGCCCCGCCCAAGACATGGTCAGGTTCATCTCAGCCTTCCAGGTTTTTTTCAGCAGCTGCAATTACACCTGGGCCAGGGAGCGGACCGTCTTTATTCGTCTGCCTTTTGCTATCTTCTGCTCTGCTCTGCATCTGCAGTCTGCCCTTGTAAAAAAAAAACTGCCCCAAAGAAGAAGCGAAGAAAACGGGGCCAAGTTGGCTTTCGGCGCCACATTTCAAGCTTTCACTCTTGGCAAACTAAAAAAGGAATCGAGTTTTTTCCTTCGGCCGTTTTTCTCCCTATTGAACCGGAATCATTTTACGGGGCCTGGATCCTGTGCTTTTTTTAACTAGGACGTCAGGAACAAAATCACTTTCTTTCTGTGCATCAATAATTTGTTGTGGTCTTACTCGACTCTAAGCGAAGTGGAAGTTTATGGTACAGCACGGGTTCACGGGATCTTGGGAAATAAAAACAAATAAATAGAGTATTTTCCCATTTTAGAACTCGACGAATTTTTTTTTTATTTTCCCATGGGAACTTTTACCTGCTTTTTGCCCCTTATCACTGGAAGTCCTCATTAACATTCGACTGTTATAGCGTAACAGGTGACTTAGCTCTCTTTCTTACGAACTACCTATTTCACAATCCATGGTTTGACAAAAAATCCTTGAAGACGGTTTTTACGTCTTGCATTCTGCCAAATTCCGGTCTTTTAAAATAACCTGTAAAGAGAAACCACGGGCAGTTGCACTTTCTCGCACATCTTTTTGCCATGTTACTTTTGTATCGTGCAAAACTAACTGCGAATGCTCCCGTCCCAGTACAAAATAGCCAAAAGTTTCTGACGTACGACAAATTAGGGTTGTTTAAGCCACAAATAAAATGTGAGAGATTCGTGCACGCTTCAGGAAAAGGTCTTATTTCAAATAGCACGTGTACCCATACATTGGGCAATGCAGACCATATTCCGTACTCCAGCCCATCCAGAACTTCCCCATGGGTGGCAGTGGTGAAGGTAGTTAGTGAAAACGAACTGAAAATTCGTGAGCCGGATGCTCTCATTCCCATACTGGACTAGAACGAGAAGTCCATGCAAAGTGAAGAGCTCGCGGTGCAGGTTACCTATAAGGCGAGAACTGGAGATGGAAAAGCGTTCTAACAAGGATCCACCCTGACCTTCCACAGTTGGCGGGTCCTTCATTTATGTCCCCAGCAAGTAACATATATGGCTAAAGCTCATTCCCCCAAACTGCGGCCACAGTTCTCTCGCATGAGCTGCTTCGCAAAAAGCCTCACCAGAGGAAGATGCAACTGTCCCATCTGCCTTGAGGGTAACTTCGAAGAACTTTTGAATTCATGTGGCTCCTTTTGTCTGTACAAAGTACAAACAAAAAGAACAAACTGGACCAAGCCCCGTCCTTGGGGATTCCAGATGGCGATTCGCAGCTATAAAGAGTTTCAAACCTTCCGGCGCAAATATTCTTGTGTACCGCCCAAGCACGGGCGCTAAAACATGCTTTTCTGCTCAAAAGCAGAGGCCCATAATTTAAGCAAATTTTGCTAAACGAGCAAAAAACACACCCACTATTGGTTTCAAGGTTTGAAACTGCGATTCACGAATTGTCCCGAGGATCACTTGGACATCTGGAGCACAACACACCTGCGACCTTGGTATATGCTTTATCCCAAAGTTACCATAGAAAAGCAAAAAAAATATTCAAAAAATTACTGTAAATACGTCTCGTATCCAAAATGCTATCAAGTTCATGAAGTAAATCTTTGAGTCTATTTCACTGCGAATCACATCGTCCCTTCTTTATGCTTCCTACTTTCGATTGAAACTAGACGAAATAACATATTCTGGGACAAATTAAACATATTAAGCACAGTGGACAACTTTCATAATGAAAAGAAATTGCTGTCAAAAGAGCAGGGAAAAAGAAGGGACGTATTGTCGGAAATTCGCAGTTGGCCCACTTTTTGCGCGCAATAACACCCGTGCCAAGACGAACGAGAAACTTGTTCACAGTTTCTTTCTGCCTTTGTCTTAATATAAAGGATTTTTACGCTAGACCGCATGTTCATAATAACCTGAAACCAGCTACTTTTTTTCTTCTATAGTCAAAGGGGATTGCGTTCAGAATGCACAGGCTCGGATCTACGCTTCTTCCCATGAGAGTGGTTATTTTTTATAAAAATAGAACTTATTCAGAACAGAACTGTTATAACTCCCTATTCTAACAGGAAAACAGACCGCTTTGAAAGCTAGAATGTTATGGACTCACGTCATGGTAGTCATGTCAACGTTTACGTCGAACATTACCGCCTCTCATTAACCTGAGGTCCCTCTGGACCTAGCGGTTTTTATTCATTATACTTTCTCGGTCTGATCTCTACTTCCTCCCCTTGAAGAGACTCTATTTCTTCTCAAAAAGAAGAAAGCAGATTGAAAACTTCCTTCAGAAACGTCTTTGGAGACGGGATATCATACCATAAAAGTCTTCTGATGTCGTCCAGGTGAAACCGCCCAGTTCCGTTTAACCAGAGCAGTGTGCTTGGAATAGCTTGACGGGAAGTGTTGACCGTAGGTCACTGACGACAATGCGTCGCGATCATCGCGCTCATTGCACGCATTTTCTGCCAACTCAGCGGGCGAAGCCCCGTTTGTCATCATGTTTTGACTATTGTTTGACCTCTAACGGGATATTCGGCGGATGTTGGGTAGTTTGTGAACTTTTGCAGACCTTATCGGCTATTGTTTGGCTAATTCGGCCAAACTCTTCCTATTTCTACCCTAAAGCTTTCTTTTTTATGATAGTTGGGATGTGAGATGAAGGATTTAAGTTTAGCCATGGTACATTTTTTGAGAAAAAATTAGAAACAGTTGCGCGTGAAAGATGACACGTTCCTTCGTACCTCGTGATCGATCACAGCAATCACATTAATTACAAGGAAAATTTGTCCGGACAACCGTGGCCCATTTGATCGCTTGATGTCCGCTAACGGAAAGTTGGTGCTGCAGCATGTTTCCTTACATTTTTCCACACTTTCATGCTGTTAGACTTGGAAGTGTGCGAGTAGAGAATGCGCAGCTCTCATATAATAATTCTCGTTTTCTCAGTTAAACTAGGTTTCACTCTTTTTACACGGAAAGTGGTCCGAAATCAAAAGGCGAGACTTGGATTGAAGCAAAACTCTGTAAAGCAGAACTCGGGCACATCTTACTGCTCATTTCTGTTTTGAAAACAAGGGGGGATATCATCAAATTAATATGTTTTACAGCCTTAATCTGAGCACTGTGAACAACTTTCTCCCCCAACCCCCCTTTATTGTGTAGCCCTTTCTCCCCCCACTTTTTGAGTTTAAGCACGCAGCAGTTTTGCAATCTCTGAAATAAGGTCGCGTGTTGAGCGGGAGTTTTTTCTCAGATTCACGGCAAAGCTTACTTGGCCTCTTATTAAAAAGTTCGACATGCGCGGGAGATGCTGGCGATGCCAATTGCGAAGTGGAGTACAAACCGTGGTGCATGCGGATACCTTGCACGCCAGAATCTATTAACAACTTTCTCTGTCAAAATTTTCGCAAACTTTTTAAAGGGGGAGGTGGGGGATCCTTTATACCTTTTTACGTTGGAGTTCTTTTGGTTGGCACGCTTAGCCGCAGGAGTGTGTGTGTCCAGCGAAGTGTAACAAAAGCCAGTCCAGTCAGTTCTACTTTCCAACAGCGCGCGTCTTTAAGCTTCACACTGTTTCATTCTCTCTATCCCCCCCCCCCCCGTCTTTTTTTTTATTTGACGCCTAAAGTGAAACTTAACTAGAGCTAAACGAAGAAATCTCATTACGGATTTCCCCCGAGTTGCCCCTCTTTGCATCCTTTTCCCCTGTACTTACGAACTTCCTCGTTCTTCTTTTGGAAAAAGCGGTACCATATAATCCTAATGTATTCCAAACGATTAACTTTTCGTTATATAGGGCAACACGTGGGTGCCCTATGACTCCCACATCCATAAAGATGTCGCTACTACCGTCCCACTAGTCCTTACATTCCTCCTCATTGAACACCCTAATTACCCCCCTAAAGCACACGATCGTCAATATTCAGATTTCTTCGCGCTTTCGCACGCCAAAGATCCCCTTCATAGAAACACAAAAATCCCCTTACTCTGTGCTATTAATCGTCCATTAAATACACAGTGCTATTAATCGTTCATTAAACTTACACTTGCTATGCCCAAAGCAGTAGAAATTTGCAAGTTCCGAATACGGTTTCGCCATTTGCCTAAATTTTGTTCGTCCTACTCAGACAACTTTGTTATTAAGCGAGAATGGTTCACAAAGTGTCCTTCTTTAACGAATGAAGAATTCTACTATGACAATTCTTATCTAGATTCTCGAGAGTACTTTGTTCATTCCGCAATCCACAGTATTCCAAACCATAGATTTGATCGGTTCATTTGTCAAGGTAATGAAGGATTTCAACGTAAGGCGATGTATTGGAAAGCTGATTTATTTGAACTTCCACGAACCTGTGTCAATGGGATACACAAATTGTGCAGCAACCTGTCTTTTTAGCAGCTCCCGGTCGTTCAGTTGAGACCAATTCTCTGGTAATCAATTCTGATTCAAATGTCCTAACTTAACTGATGAAGATAGAAGACAAGTGACGTCATCTGTAACGAATGATGACACGCGACGTTCAGAATCCGTGTAAAACATGAAACTTGGGTTTCGTAATTTCTCGCGGTGCTGCGTACAATTTTTCCGCCTCCGCAATGTGAACAAGAGCCCCCTTTCTTCTTTTTCGCAAAGAGAGCTAGGGTTCTGGTTCCTAGGGCCGAAGGTCCTGCCACCGTTAGAAGACGGAATGAAAAAAGAACCTAGGTGTTTACGCCCCTTTCGCTGGTCTCGTTAGGGGAAGAGCGTTAGAAAATGCGCTCGGTTTACCTTTGGCACAGTGAGGATTCCACGAGGAGATAATGTATCCTAGTTATGCTCTCGCAGTTAGCAAACTGGTGCAGTGCATTGGTAGCGGTTCTCTCCGGCCGCCCTCAAGCTCCGTTGAGGTGTATACCCACTACCGTCTTGGAGGTCTTTTTTATCTGGACTACAGAAGCTGCCCTATACTCGGGCGCACTTCTTCGTCAGTCATTCAGTCCTCAAGGCATCGCTGGACAGTGAACACCTCTCCGAAAGCATTAGTCTTCACCACCTCGAGCCTTGCCCGGGAAACTGGAGCAAAACTTGCCCTTCTTTGGACAAAGCCGCAGTTCCGAAAGAGATACGCACACCTACGGACTTACGTGCATTTTGATTGCAGGAACGCAACCTTCTGTAGAATTTGCCTGCCCTTTTCAGTGAATCAACGGCTCGCTTTTGCAAATAAAAAGAAAACTTGAAACAGTGTAGCGTGCAATATTCGTGACCAACCTTTCTTCACTAAGAGGCTACTCTTGTGTCGTTCACACCGCGGAATTAACTATTCGTCTCTTCACCTTCCTAGTTAACATGGTAAGCACCTAGTTAACTCACCTAATAATGGTATACAACGTGGGAAACTCGGCTATCGGGCAGCACAATCACACAAAAACCTAATAAAGCATCTCCAAGTTGGGTAATTTGTCTTTAAAAAATCCACAAAGAAGGCGACTTTAAAATAGTGGGTATAGATAGAATCAAGAATGGACGTGATCATCTTTTTTTTTAAATAAGGAGCATGTTTTTTGAAAAGATAAAAAACGCATGTATACGCCTAAGTGGGTCGTTCGAAACGAACCCACCATTATCATTAAAGTCTCGTTGTCTTCGTACAGAAACCATGTATGACTAAATTAGCTCCTTGCCGTGTCTTTTTTTTACATGTTACCAAAATTGCTTAGTTACTCAATCTTCCCCCAGGAGTGCGCCCAATACAGTTCCTCTGGATGTACACATTAGTATGTTTCAATTGCACGGTCCCTACCTTCGACCTCACGAGTTAGCAGTAGTACACACTAAATCTAGACACGCAAAGATTTCTTACGAAAGCCCCGCACGCTTCAGGAATCCCGGGTTCCTTTTTTGTAGCTTCTCTTTTTTGCCGAGGAGGTTTATATCGACACTGCGTGTAAACCTCCTTCGGACCTGCCCCTTGATCAATGTCGCGTTTCAAGTCATCCCTGACACTTACAGGCCTATGTTTTATTTATTATTCTCTTAACGTTAAGTAGCAGTAAGAAAACCTGTCTCTTTCTCCTATTCCCATGTCCCATATGTGGAACGACAAGCAAACAAAAGAGAGCCTTTCAATCTTCGCCTACAACTCCCAGGTAAAAGCCAAAAAGAGTCCTCGTTTTAAGCGTTTCGTAGTTGAACGGTTTCTTTGAAATAGACTCTTAAATAAAAAATGGAGAAAGAGACAAGCTTTGTACATTACTTAATTTATTCTCAACCTTTTTGCTACACTGGCTCTTTTTAATACGTACCAAAAAGATTGTTGCTCTTGGTCTTCTCCTAGCAAAAAAAAAAGAAGAAGACATCTCTCCCAATGCCCCAGATCGCGTATTCTGCATTCACTTCGTAAAAAAAGAAAGAATACGGGTCAAAAAGGAGTCTCTACAAAATAGCTTCTTCATTGCCTACTATCCATCGTAAAAGATCAAAAATTGAAAAGTCGCTCAGCCGTTGGGCGAATCACCAAAATTTCTCTTTTGCCCCCTTGCGCGCCATTGCGCCTAGCAAAGTTCGCTCTAGAAAAAGGGAAAATGAAAATGGTGCCCAAAAAGGAGAAAAGACCTTCGCTTCGCGGATGGCCAGGGCTCTAATTTACCGTTTCCTTCCTGAAAACTGGATCATCTTTTGGACGAACCTTTGCCAAGCGTATTCTCAAACCGGATTCCCCGCTCCCCAAAATTTAGCTCAGGGGGTGAAGGTTTCCCGGAATCTTTCGTATTCTGGTTCTAAAATCCTTTCCCTAAAAAAGCTTCTTTTGGTTTTTGACTTGGGCTCATTAAAACGAGGCACCGACCAGCCTCTTTAAAGGTTTGAAAGATGAAAAGACAGCTGAATATAACAATTCACGAATCACTGTGGTAAGCCCACTTAGGTAATTTGTGGACTGTAAATTGGTGCAAGCAAGTTGTACACTCACCGTTTAACTGTTCGTGTACTGTGAGCGTTGTCCTAAAGCGTTTAGAGTGGGACAAGATGACACCAAGGGAAAAGTGAAAGATATCGTGATAGTCTTGCAAGTACTACAGTACTCACTACCAACAACTCGAGCTAGTCCGGTATTCATTTTGGAAATTACCAAATGCAGGAGAGTTCATACTGGAGATAGGTAGAAGGTTTTGATTTACCACATTTCTTCAGTTTGTAATCGAGTTCAACCAAATTTAAACTCAACTCTCTCCCCGGTTCGTCATAGAAGTCTTATCAAACTTGCGGATCAGTAAAATTATAAATTCGACTCGCGAGCGACTAGTTTTTGCCCTTCGCCATAATTTGAAGACGTAAAAATGAAGATCGTATTGTTAGAAAGAATGCAAGTCCTCATCAAAACTCAATGGTTCTTGACTGCCTTACTTCATAAATATGCAGCGTTAAGATGGTAATGGTCGATTATAGCATCTTCTTCGTCATGGGCGGTGGCCGCTGTGTCATTACTAGGCCATCCTTACAGTTCATAGTGGTGTTCCATCATTTTCAATTCTTTTTTGTGGCTTTTCTATTCTTTGACTTGCTTTTTTTTTCTCCTTCATTTTTCCGTGCCCCATCTCTGCTTCATTTCAGCTCCCCCAGTAAGTTTAACCGCAATTTCAGGCAAGGTCCGAGCTGGCTGAAACCCAACTTTTCAGGCGAGGGTTTTATTTTGTCTCATCTTGACTCGATTTCTAATTCCAACAACAATCTTGACGTGATAGCGTAGTGTGGACCCGAGGGAGTGAAGAACGACCTTTCACAGGTGTTGGTCCATTTACTTCCACCCAAGTCCACATCCTTTCTGCTCCATCCTTCTAAGGTGCACAATAAGTGAAAGGGGTTTCTGGTCCACTCAATAAAGATGCGCGCATCACCGGGAGAGCAACTTTGGCAGACGGAATGTAAAAGGGGGACTGGCAGCCGAGGGTTTTGCTTATTATAAGGTGGAGTTCCCTCCTAGACCCAGTTCGGTAACCTTTCTGAAGGTGATGGTTACATTTGGCGCATCCTTTTCTCCCGACTCGTGCCCTAATTTCACCCAAAGAATCATCCATATTTACGACGACAACTTCGCCTATAAAGCGTGCCAAACCACAGTAACATCCCGCACTTCGCAGGATTCTATTGTCTTTTTGCGGCCCATTGTTTTTATAAACCCATTTCTTTCAATTGCCCGAACACTAATGGATCGTAGACAGCAATAACTTCCTTCTTCTGACGTATGCGGGTGAGGGCTGCTAAAAAGGCAGACGAATTTCATTTGGTCCCTACAAGGGCTTAAAACAATGGCTTAGTCCTTAACGATACAGAATGAAAAGAAAAGCCGAGGAGGATCGGAATCACTGTTTGAATCTGAGGCAGTATGACAAGGACGTTCTTGCTAATGATCGTGCCGGTCTGGCAGCTCGCTCGGGGACCCAACGAAGGCGAAAAGGGAAAAAACGCGTACGACCGTGTCTTTGTTATTTTTTTACAGTTTTTTTCTCTCTCTTTTTGTATCCTTCGTAGAGAAGTATTACAAGTCGAAGCAGCGATATCCTCGAACGTCTCCGTATAGCCTGATCTTGTTCCCGTTAGTCTCCTTTTAGTTACGTTATGGACAGGGAAAAGCGTAAGGGTTCTTGTATAATCAAGTTGTACAAAAAGTTGTACAGGCAGGATGCGGAGCCCCTCGAGCGAAGGTGTGGACTCGAGGCAATCATCGGGACGGTTGTTTGGTTTTCCTAGCTGGTGAAACGCACTCCGTACTGTATCAATAATAAAACAACACAATTGAAAAGAGGTACAGACAAGCGCGTATGCGACAGCTTTTTTACGGATTTTAATGACTCGCATTTGAAAGTTGTTATACATACGTGGACGCATTCCGCTGAGAGGAAAAGAGAAAGCGGACGACGGACCAACAGGCCTGATTCGCGCCGCGTTTTGATTGTGAAGATAAATGGATCCCGCGCGCGATAATTTGACCTCTGGTCTTTCAACCCGCTGAACCTTATTATCACCTTTTTCCTCTACTGAACTCAAAACTGTTTAAGTTGCCGTTTTCATGGTTGGTCTTGACAACCCGCGCCCTGGCTTCTTTTTTTAAAAAAAGGGAAAGAAAAAACACGGAAGCTCTGGAATCTTTAAGGCCATCGTTGAGTAAACTTGTCAATGAAACGTGGGAAAGGGGTAAAAAATATATTTCTTTCCCGTCTGCCATATTTATGGCGGGGCATGGGGAACAAACGACAATTTGAGGTGACCTTCACTTTGCATCAGCCGATTTAATCTGTAAATTATTTACACCTAGTGCATTTGTTCAGTCTTGGTACTATTTTGTGCACAAGTTTTGGAGAATGACCTCGTGTTCTGTTTGTATATTTCCTAGAATCCCGCTCAAGATTGTCATTGCAATCACCCTCCACCCACTAGTGCTTAAGCAAGCCTGTCGCCAGTTTTTCCATGACGAGCATCTCAGCCAACTCTTCGGGGAAGCACAGCAATAATAATCCACGAATAAGTGCACGGGAAACTCAACCTGCCACCTTCCGGCTCCGCCACGCCAAATCTTTGCATAAGTCTTTGGAGCCATACAGATTGTCCATGAAGGCTGAAGAAGTCCAGCAGCATCTGCATTTGCAGCACCTCACCCATCATCGCCTGCAGAGTCCGCAGTGGTCGCCTCAAGATTTGCACATGGCCGGGCTTTATGCTTCGTTTTTGGCGGGGACGTTGCAGGGTGACACGTCGCCCAAGCAAGGTTCGGTCTACCCAGGGTCCTTGGCGAGTACTCTCGGTTCCTTCCAAGCCGGATTCCCTAACCAGCATCCGCCGGGAGGGCCCGTCCTTATTCCGCCTCCTGCCTCCCGGAGCCCCAACGGCCCCCTGGGTGTGGTCCCTCGACTGTGGCGCCAGCTGACCATCCAAGTGCCCCATCACCAGCACAGCAGTGACCATGAAGACGATCATAATCAACAACGTGATCCAGATGACGCAGTCGACATGGATATGCCCTATGATCTCTCCCGTCCCGGACCCGATCGTCCGCACCATCCTCACATGTCTCCCGCTGGTCGGCCTCGACCTGGTCCTGGTGAATCTCCTACCCAGTCCGGCCACGCCCAACCATTGGATCTCCGCTTGGACTCGAAGAAGAACCTCCACCCCGAGGCGGTGGAAGACGAAAATAGGAACTTGGTATTCTCAGCCAGTCCGAGTCGAAAGAACCGATGTCGGAGTCCGGCTTCTCCTGCGGCCTCCAGGAGCGCTTCGGCTAGTCCGTGTCCCCTCTTAATCGCGTCCCCAGCGTCGCCGGTACCGGCGTCCACCTCGGAGCTGTGCTGGTACCCGAGCGAGAAACGAAGCGGCAGTAGCGTCGGCAACCGCTTATACCATCTACCTCCGCCTTCTCCTTTGCCTGTGCAGTCCTCCAGTTCCCTCAAACCCACGAAGGACAAATCACCCCCAACCCCTTCGTTGCATCCCGCCATGTTGGAAGCCATGTACCGCAGCATTGAAAAGATGCCTCGGTTGACTACCGTCTTCCCGGGTGGTCCTTACCCCCCGGCGAGCAGCAGTGGGTCGAACTCGAGCACAACGCGACCTTGCCCACCGTTGGTGTCAGCCGCAATGTTGGCCAGCTTGCGGAATGGCGCTCCAGTAGAAGATTTTCGTCCCGCGTCCACCGAGTCCAAAGACTCGGGACACTCGTCCAGCACGCTTGGCAGTCTCAAGAGTTATAAGCAAAGCCCCAGTGCTGTGATTTCGGGCTCGGGCCACACCCGGGACCGGTACACTTGCAAGTTCTGTGGCAAAGTCTTTCCCCGCTCAGCAAATCTTACGCGCCATTTGCGGACCCATACTGGGGAGCAGCCTTACAAATGCAAATACTGCGAACGTTCCTTCTCTATTTCGTCCAATTTGCAACGGCACGTACGCAATATCCATAACAAGGAAAAGCCCTTCCGGTAAGTTCCCGATTCTTGTTACAAGTTTTCCTTGACTGCTGGTAACCAGGAACGGAAAAGTGTTTTATCTATTCGGTAGTAGAGCAAGCTATAGTTAGTCTTTGTATTCAAGGGTAAGTCGTAAAAAGTAACTAAGACTGGTATGAACGTCGGTTAAGCGATAATAACGCCAGTTTTAAAGCTCTCAGTGATCTGGTCTTCGCTTTCATAAGCGTTGGGTTGAAGCCAATTTGTAAGCTACGCATAAACTTTCTACTCCCAGTACATAAAAAAGCGAGAAATGCACAGAAAGGTATTTCGGAAGAACTTCGTAATTTTCCTTAAAAGAACTATTTGGAAGCCCTTTTTGTCAGCAAGTGTACAATTGTCTGCAGTTGTTCCATTGGATTCCTGAAATGTTGGCCCGAGAAACGAAAACTTGAAATAGAAAGTCAACAACTAGCGATAGCGATCTAGAAAGTTGAGCATTTGTATTGATTGACTATCTGCGAAGTAGATTTATCCTATACATATTCTGATCTTATCCCAGACCACTTCACGTATAGGTATTCAAATGAGGTGTTTGACCATATGTGTGAGCTGGTCTCGTGCAGTTTTGGTTACAGCGGGACGAGTATACTGTGTACTTTCCAGACATTCTTGAGTGCTCTATATCCAAGTCTTAGCTTCCAAGTCACTTTTATTCTTCGTTTCCGGAAACCTACCAATTCTTTGAAATCAAAGTGTCTTACTTTTTCATATTTTTTAAAAAATTTAATTTCTGCAGTTGCTTCTTTTTGTATAAAAGTCTTCAAAAATGAGTATCACGTTACTCGCTCATGGTGTTAATCGTCTCTCAGCCTAGCTTTATCAGCAAGATTACACCAGAATCAACAGAAAACATGTTCTGCTTCTTAACGAAGGGGCTGAGCATGAAACATTAACACCAAGCGCTTGGCAATGAGAACGAACGACGCTTGGTTGCTATTGCATGCAGTATCGTCACCTTTCCCCATATTTTCCAAGTCCGGACTCTTCATCCAGCAAGTGCAGGAGACCAAAAAAGTTCACCCTGAAGCAGCCAAGCTCAACACGTTCTCGTTCCAGCTTGAGTAACCAAACGCAAAAACAGTCTAGCAGTACAGCATCTTTTTCCTTTCATTCTTCGTTATCTCGTTGCGTCTTTTTTAGTCCCGCTGTTTGATAGAAAGTGCGACCTCGTTTCCCAAATGCCGTCAATCAGTTCTGATGATTTTTTTCTCTTTCTTTTGCATGTATATGTTCACCGTGCAGCTGCCTCTTGTGTGATCGGTGCTTTGGTCAGCAAACGAATTTGGATCGCCACCTCAAGAAGCATGAGTCAGACGGCCCCACGATTCTCGATGAAGACCGCAAACGTTTCGGCCGCCAATCGAGCTCTACGTCTAACAACCATCGCTCTATCGCGCACGAGCAGCACCTTAATCAGCTACGTACGTCGGCGTGCTTCCCGTTCACGCGCTCCGCTTCCATGTCTGTACCATCTGCTTCACCAGACGCAGAAGTGCTGTCCTCTTCCAGCTCCCCTTCTCTGCACGACGCCGACATGGAAGCCGAAGACGACCTCGTGGTGCGTCCTTTCTCCCTCAACTTGTCAGCCGAAAATCTCCGCGCTGCTGAATGCAACGAGGAGGACGTCGAAGACGAAGAAAGCGATGTCGACATGCCGACAGAGACCGAGAAGTTCGGCGAGGTACCGTCCAAAGAAGCTGCTTCAAAAGATAGCAACGATTCTCTCCTGACTTACGTAACAGTTCCTAGCAGCGAAGAAGGGGTGAATAAAGTCTCGTACGAGTTGACCGTTCACGCCACGAGGAACCCTGATTCTGACTCTCCTCCCGTCTCCCCCGAATCTTCTATTTCGGCACATGGACCCAGCGAAGAAATCTCGACCTAAGAAATGGTTATCGCCACGAGCTCTTCCTTGTCACCCGTTCCTGTTACCCTCCACTTCAATTTGGTTCCTAAATGATACAGGTTTAAAAACAGAAGGTTGCCGTTAGTTAAACAGCTAAGGGTTTTCTATGGATGGACAGCAATAAGTGGTTCAAAGATCTTGCAAAGAAACTGAAGTTCAATTATGTGTTCAAGCCAATGAAACCGTATTGACCTGAACTTTCGTAACACGTGCTGAGATGTGGATAATGTAATCAAATTGCCTTTAAGAGATGTTGAGGAGCATTTTGTGAAAGTTTTCATTGCAAGAGATTTATGTGGGTTTCAGAAAAATTATAGATTTTATTATAGAAAACTGTTCTGATTTCTATGTTACTGTGAGGCTGTTAAATGCGCCATGTGACTTACGTGCTTAAAAAGATAATGTCCTCGTTGTGTTGCTACCAAAGTTTCAAAGGGAAAAACTCCGTCCTCCAAAGGTACAAAGCGTAGCCGCAATGTAATGTGAAATGTGAAGTGTTGGTTGTGTTGAAAGCTTTTCCTTAGTACCCCTTGACTAAGCGGAAAGAAAGTGTCTATTGTGACTATAGTTTTCGTTACTTATGTCTGTCGGGTATCACAGGAAGCGTGAAGGAATGCAAACATCACTATGGATTATGGGAACAAGGTTTTTTTCCTGTGTGTAATCTAGTATAATTGTAACCCCTTCCTCCATTCCTAATCTGCACCTGCCCCAGTTGCATAATCTGGATTTATTTTTGTAGAAGAAAATTACACTCACGGTGTAGCGGATACCTTACTTTCGTAATAAAAAGTCACATAAACCGGTAAAACTGTGTTTCCTTGAGGACTTCCTTGAGGAAGACATCCTTTCCGATTGTTCCTTGTATAGACCGGTTTTCGCATTATTGATTCCGGGGTAATTGCTGTCTACTGCCAGTGAGTAGACGCGAAAGGTAAAAACGCGGAGCTATAAAGTTGTGAAACGGCCAAATATATTCGTAAGCATCAAAATGACTGAATTACGGCCACTAGGTAGAGATTTGAGGGGGAAGGGGTACCTGAAAGAACTTGCTAATTTGCTATTTGCAATCGCATGCAGAGCATGGAAAAGAAAACTGTGGTGAAAAAAGGCATAGAGAGCACACTTCTGACCAGACACTACCTAAAATTTGCATACGAGCCTGCTTTGCTCGTAAGTCACAGTAGCGCTTAGAAGACGCAGATGTCAGTTTGAATAAATTTTCACAATTTTTTCAAAGTACTGTGCTACATATGGGAGGGAATCTCCTAAATGGATATAACGTTACCACTGTTGACGCAGTAATAACTGGCTTAGTGGATAGCATGGGCAATGCTCGTGTTTTCTTCCTCATTCCACACCTGCACAACTTTTTGAAACAAATTCTACACTCATCCAAGCCGTGCTACCTTTCTTACATAGCTGGCGTGCATGCTCTAGTCCTGTGCGTAATGTGGCTATCTTATTATCCCTAGTTACTCAAGCAAAATCAGAAAGTCAAGAATAAGTGAAAGCAAAATATCTCAATACTATAAAAAGAGACGGATTGTGAAGGAGTCACTTTAGGAAATGTTGAAGAAAAGTAACTACAATGGAAACCGGTTATAACGAAAATGGTTAAGACGAAATAATATGTCGGTCCCGACAAAATTCTATCTCTTTACATACGTTTTCCTTCGCTTAAGACGAAACAAACTATCGGTTATAACGAAAAGATCTTCCGTCTTCGAAGACCGACAAAGGAACTTTTTTCTGCTTGAAAGTTTCGGATTACCCTCTCCGTATTTTAAAACGAAACAACTCGGCATAAACTCCACTCTACTTTTGGCCAACTCTTATCCTTTTACCAAGCGTCTCCCTCTAAGGCGTAAAGCCAATGGAAATGCTTGTAGAGGGTTAGCTAAGCCCCTGCCTTATACAGTATTCAAGTTTTTGTCTTCCTTGCCCCATCAGTAATAAGTTCTGTTTCTTACCTGTGCAATGGCGAAAAAATCAGAGCGGAGAAGAAGCGCAGATAAAAGCTTGACGACATAGAAGAATATGTCGATAACACTGTAATAAAATGGACGGCACAAAAGATAATTGCAACTTTTTTAAAAGAAAAGCTATAAATCATTTTATGAAAACGTACGTTAAATGTTAATATTAATAAATGGAAATCCAAGCTTTATCTTTTATAACGGAATAAACTGCCATTCTACCGGTATAAACTTGAATAATGTCTAGGTTATCGTGATTTTAAGTGTATATTTTTTGCATGCTTCGGTTAATGCGAAATTCGGGTATAAGGAAAAAAGTTCTCGGTCCCTTAGATTTCGTTATGACCGGTTTCCACTGTATATCTTTGGTGTGAGGTAGTCAGCTATGTGCTTTATCTGGATACATGATTATTGTTTGCGTTAAAGAGCACATTCGTAAAATAATGAGGCCTACGCGAACTTTACGTCAGAAGACAGGTTAATACGCGAAAACGTAAATACAGTAAGCAAACGTAGAAAACTGTAATCCCTATCTTCCCTCCTTAAACTCGCGTTTATGAATGGACAAGTCGTGTCAGAATCACGACACAGGGCGATGATGAAAGTAGAATTACCGAAGGGCATTAAAGTACTTCAAGCAAGGATGAGCATTATTTTGTAAGTAAGTAAAAAATCCGTAGCTGGCAAATCTAGAAAATGTATAGCCAGGTACCACAACTGACAGTTGAATCATGGAGTTAAAAGAAGCTTTTTATGGCTACGTAAATCCTGAGGTAGGTAACAATCAAGGCCGTTTGTAATGTTAGTTTGTAATGGCGAGCATAGAAGAATGCCTAAGTGTAAAATTGTACATTACACCCCCCCCCCCC
>JAHZNP010000908.1:0-32799 GCA_020615345.1 Triops cancriformis
TTACAAAAATGGCATGAGCTCTTTCGTTATTGAGCATTATAACTCCGTTTTAGTCAAAAGACTGAAGAGTCGAATTGAACTTTTCTAATTAAGACAAGTGAGCAAATGCTGCGCTGTGCACTGTTGCCAGATAACACGAAACTAGCCTGCTCTACCAGACGAGTTTATTTCGTTCTTACGTACTGTCAAGAAAAAGTTAAGGTCCTCTTGCAGTGTCCAAATTCAGTTTTCAAATACCGCATGAATGACTAAATATCCGCAACAACGCCATTAATTTTTCCCAAGGACCCGCGCCTCCCCTAGCCTAGGCTCGCGCCTCCCCTGGGAGCCGCGACGCAGTTTGAAAACCACTGGATTAAGAGAAAAAACTGATCAGTCAAATTCAATTTAATAAATCGGATTTCTTAACTCTGCTCCAAGCTCAACGTTGGGTAACTCGCTTTGTTTACTTTATTGGCGCGCACGCAGTATTATTGGTGAACGAAGCTCTTCTCACAAAGCTTAGATTCTACCCTCTGAACTAAGTTACCCCTCAACTACCCAATTTCACGTGTACATTCATCCCTTTATAATGAGTTATTGTCTGAAAGATTATTTAGGCTAATGCTGCAACGTAAGAAGATTTAACAGTAACTAACGCGAAAGTCGGTGTTGCGGACAACCAACAAATGTCAAGCGTATGTCCTTCCAAACAGCGGGGGGGGGGGGGATTACGGACATCTTTAGCAATATGCGAAATCGAAAATGCGAGATTTTAACAAGAACTATATTTATTTGCGAAACGAATATTCACTGGCATTGGACAGTTCATAAATGCTCTGCTACAGTAACCCAAAGGAACGAACTGATTCAGAGAGGCAGGAAAACTTGCAACTTCAATGTGTACCAGCGTTGACTGGCTTGTCTCCCTTGTGAAACCCGATTATATCATTTTGACAGTGTTATAAGCTCGAACTCACCTAAATTTCAAAAGTATGTTTAGCCTATGCTTAAGCTTTTAAGCCAGCAAAGAGCGAATGCTCATACTGGTATAACTAAATTAAGAAAAAAAATCCACATAGCACAATAGAAAAAGTTACCTTGGAGGTTAGATAGCCTACGGGTGAGGTACACTTGCTTTACCTGTGCAAACAGCAGTAAAGGTCGAAAAACGACACCAGAACGAAAGGTTAGAAATGGTTCGAAAATGAGGGCAAAGCGAAAGAAAAGAATGAACCCTTTCTGGATTTCAGGCCGTAACGTCTAGTGCTCTGAATCGAGGTCCTCTCTGGGGTTACATTTACCCGGGCTAACTTGGCTTCCCTTTAGCGTAGCATTTATTGTACTGCAATAAGTGAGCGAATCTATCCAAGAGCTACATTTACTCGGGATGAGCTAATAGCGAGTTCCATTGGCAGCACCTCGTTGAGTTTAGTGCGAACTGATTTTGGGCACTGAGAACTGAAATGACGTGATGGTCCTGAGCTGGTGGTTTTTGGCGGAACGCGCAGAGCTGCAACTCGCTCTTTTTTTTGCGAGCGCGCTCGCGCTCGCGCTCTTTACTGATTTTTGCGAGCGCGCTCACTCTTTCGCTCAAATTAAAAAAAAGGAGCGCGCTCACGCTCGCGCTCTTTCAATAGTGCCGTCTACTGAGTGGAAGCGCAAACTTTATTTTTTTTAGATATTGTTTTGTAAAAATACTTCAGGTTCACGTAATATACTTAATCAGGTTAAATGCTTCTTGATTGATTTTCATTGTTTCAATTTTTGGAAATGTTAATTATAAATCATAATGTCTGTGAAAAACGCATGTTATGATTTTTTGTTACATGTTTTAGATCTTCGCTACTATATGGCGCTGCTGTACGAGCGCACGCGCTCAGTGCTATTTGAGCGCGCTCGCGCTCCCAAAAAATTTAAAAAGAGCGCGCTCGCACATTCGCTCGTGACATTGCGAGCGCGCTCACGAGCGCGCTCGTTGCAGCTCTGGGAACGCGCAAGCACGAGAATTCCCAATGGAACGCTGTGGCACTCGCAAAGTGCAGAAAATATCTCACCAGTGCAGCCAACGGAATTTGCTTTAAGTAGTGAATACACTCGCAGTGTGGTCAGTAAGCTTACGGGGATTACTATTTTAGCACTGTACAACTACAGTACGCCGTATACCGGTTAGATTAACCTTTAGGCATCATCCTAGACTCTGCCCTAGATTCAAGCTACGCCGGGCGACTAATTAAGTGCAACAAAATAAAATATGCGACAAAATACATGAACAAGTTTTCATTCAAACCATTCCATCGCTTGTACCGTACTGTACAGTGCTCGTCATAAAAAACGGACCCAACAAACCGCCCTACACTAGCGCCACGGCAGTTGGGCGAGCGATATCCTACTTTTTCGTCTTTCGAACGTTTGTGACCCGCACCCCTCCTAGTGGCGTGGGACACTAGCATAGGGCAGTTTGTTGGGCCCGTTTTTTATGACGAGTAATATACTGTAATTGCTTGTAATAATTATTAAGCACAGTTTTTGTTCACGGTTCGCATTCCTTTTCAAAATGGCATGCTTTTCCCATGAAGGTTCTATTCGTAAAAAAAGCTACTAATAATGCATCTTCTCGCACGTAAATTGCTTTAACCTGTGCTAACATGAACGCTTATCATTTTCACATTGCGACAATTATCTTATCTCCCAAAACACTTCGCAAACCATTATATCATTTTTTCTTGGTGTTTCGTTCGTGCTGAGCGTCCCTTTACAGCGACAGAGACTTTACAGCGAAACGTCGCTTTCTATTTAAGAATAGAGGAAGTAAAAGGAAAATAAACTCCACAACTATCTCGATCTCCTGCCAAGTACTGGACGTATTTCTTCGGGAAAAGTCGACCAGACGTCTACGCTCTCAAATTTGTATCTCAAAACCCGGTATTTTCCATGGTTTATAGTACTATATTACGTTTACTTTTCCTTCCGGGCTTATAGATCTCTCCAAACATGAATATGATAATGTCAGATATTTGTACAAGGGAACTTGGGAGGGCACGCAAAATAAACCAGAAATACTGTAGTATTATAGAAACGTGCGTCGGGCGGTTTTTAAGCACTTGCTTAGACAAGGGAAACGGCTGCACTGAAAAGAAAAGAGAAAAAAGAGATACCGGTGCTTTATGAGCGCCCGTGTGGCGGAATTCCCACATCATATTAAAGTACCTCATTCTCTATCTTTTGGCGAAACTTGGGCCAAATACCACAGAAATCCCGCTTTGGGGTACACGAGCACCTGATACACATTTGAGTTAGTGTTAATTAATGGGATCGGGCCGAATTTGCATCCTTAACAAACAAACAACGTCCTTTCCTTCCACGAACGCATAGCAACCAACTCATTACGTTCCTAACAATGAAGGCGAATAAAAAGCTTCGTTGATCCTGGCAGCCTTTCTTGCTCATTTTGAATATTATATTTGGCATGGTATGTAATGGGTTCCTTCTCTTCAAACAGAACCAAAAAAGTGTACAAAAGAAGGCAAAATGGAAGTGTACACAGTTCCCAACTTCCCTGTGGTTATATGCAATTACTGTGAGGAAAACAAAGAATTGTAAGGACGGATGGTAACGGCACAAATAATAACCTTTTTCGACAAGAAAAAAAAGCCGAAACTCGACTTCACAGGGATGGCTTTTTTTACTCTTTATCAAGAGTTGCTCTGTCACGTTTCCCGTCTTAACACACGTAGCTTATTGCAAGTCTCTCTTTTCCCTCCCATTTAGCTCGAAAGAAAAATGAAAAACACACGTGCACCATATCCGTCTAGGAGCTTTCACGTTAGAAGTAGCAATCTCATTAGTAAATGCCAGGTGTGGAGATCTACACGCGCTCTCAAAAGTTCACTGTTAACGAAAACTCTCGCGAGCACTTGAATATTCAACGTGCTCCGATTTTTTCTACTTGATATAATCTTGAGAATTTTGTCGATAAAAAAGACACGACGAAAAAGATAATAAGGCAATACAGCCCACATTGACGATTGTTTTAATTTAAGATGGGGTTCCGATAAGAAAACGTCTCTCAAAGCTGTAGAAAAACTCGATGTGCGAGATATATGATGCAGTATTGCAGAGAAAAACGTGTATCCTTGCAATCACACTGAAAGGGCGCCATATTTTACAGTTTTTACTACGCTATACCAGAAACTGACGTTAATATAATTGCGAGCTTTTCTGGAGGTTGGTGGTGGAATTGGTATTAACATTACGTGTACCCGCAAAACTCCTCTTCCTGTCGTAAACGGTTAACAAAGAAATGGCAGCATCTCGTGCCGTATGACGCTGTTCATACTGCGGTTGTACCCAGGTTACCCCAATTCTCAAGCTAATCTCGAAGTTCTCGTTGAACATATCACCACCTCGAGGTCATTTACACTGCTTTCTTTGCCTGGAGTAAGGGTTACATGGATGCAACAGCTGTACGAAAGACTAATCAACTTGTGTGTATCCATTCCTATTGTCCGAAATAGAACTTGGACAATGTACAATTGTTCTAGTGTATTTTAAACTTGGTTTATCTCACTATATGTGACTTGCCATTCAAACGTAAGAGTTTAAGGCTTGTACCCTCCATTGTATCCTAGAAAAGTTAGGTATCATATAAGCTTATATTACTTCCAATTTGTATTACTCTGGCTTATAGGGTATATAGCATATCCTGCCAGAATCAAGCTAAACAGTGTCCGAAAGGAATTTTATCCTTCTAACTGTGGAAAGCTCCTTCGCACGAGTTGCAAGGTACTTAAAATCATCCTAGAAATGGGTTCAGTTAATCGTCACCTTGAAAATGAGCGCCCCGTTCAAAGAGAGAGGCATCAGAGGTGGAATCTGAATAAGTTACTATATTTATCGCGAATTGCGTACTTCCAAACAACTTCGACTAGTTTTTTTCCTTTCTAGCATCAAAGAAGACGTGCAATATTATGAAAAGTTCATTGAACCTTTTAAATATTGTATTTTTTATTTGATTTTGGACTTAGTGTTGAAAGAAAGGCGGACATATGCGAAACGTGTCACGATGCCGTGACTTTTGGTCTATTTTTGGATCATAACCGTGTTTTCTCGAAAAATTTCCGTGATTTTCAACTAGCCCTAGTTATAAGTATTGGCAAGGGATTTTTACAGCAATCGTACTCAAGATAAATGGATCAGGATGGAAAATGGATAAGCAACCATCTGATAAAGATATGGATATAAATGGGTCAAACGACCATCTGAAAAAGGAGTACAGACAGTTTATCCAAACGTTGATATTCTGTTAAGAATTTTGTCTGCACGCCAGTGGCTAATTCCTCTACTGGAAAGTCTTTTCCTACTCTGAAGAGAATCAAGGACTATTTAATATCTACGATGCAACACGATAGATTGAAAACGCTTGTGCTTTTTAGCACTAAAGCCGATTTAACAAAAGCAATTAACTTCAATGACACAGTTGAATCATTTACATGTGTAAACGCGCGAAGGAAGAAATTCCAGTAGGTACTGTATATATTACGTTCCGAAAAATAAGCTTACATATTAAATAGAACATTCTGAATCAAGTTTCCAGGACGGGGGGCAGAATTGTGCTTTGCCCTAGGGCGCAGAATTGTGTAATCACGGCCATGCTCGTTGTAGTTTCTCAGGCCGCCAAAAGAATTGTCCAAATATTGGCGTTTCCCATTTCGGTGCACGGTTAGGTGCTCCGTGCACCTAAACCTGCACCGTAGCCTTAAAACGCGTTTTCCAATGAGGAAACGGGTCTGTCGTCTTACCTTTACAACTGTTAATGAGTTAAAGATACATCTAGGAAGAATAACATGCATAAACTATAGTTACAGCCTCAATTACTGTTGGAACCATAGAAAACTTTACTTTTGTCAAAGCAATCGTCAATTTGTGTGAATAAAGTTTTCTTTAGGAACATGTTACCGTACGGGAGGTTTGAAAAATTTCCGATATCGAAAAGCCAAAATATGATGCACGAGAGACACTTGTATAAAACGACTTTTCTTTCATACTCAACAGCGCTCTTGAATTTTCGCGGCTCTTGTACTCTGCACAGAGTAACAGAAACCTTACGTTTACTTGGAACCTGTCGTAATTTAATTCATTAATTCCTTAAGTAAATACAACAATAAAACAAACCCGTCCTTCCCAAGAAAGCAACGAAATCAGAAATATTACTTTCTTTCGGCTCCACATTTTTTCCCTCTTACAACTCTTTCACATGTAGCTTTGCGTATTCATGATTATCAGATTTTTTACCGGCTCCAATAATCTATAATTAATCAACGTTTATTAAATTTACCCTCATTTTTTTGCGGCGGGGCGGATTTTACCGACTGTTCTATGATACTTTTTATCGACTATTACAGTACTGAAAGAGTATTAAAGTAGTACTTATCCTTTATCTGATATTTGAAAACACCTTTCCGATTTCCCAATTTTACCGACGACAACCAAAATTTTACCACTGGGCTTTCCGATCAATTACTGTTGGGAGTGGGGTGGGCCTTGCGACACCTTTACTTTCTACTGCCTACCTTCTCCGCTATAACTAGCGTTCAATGGTGACGGCGAAAAAACGGACTATCAAAACAAATTGAGGCTTGATGACACTGGTAAAGGAGAAAATTTACGCAATGCTTTTACACGCGAACTGAATTTACGCCAATAGGATATAGCTACACCATTACGAACTCTGCCTAATTACACTGTGCATAATACAATTACACCCAACGTCACGTCTTTCCATTTCTGCCTAACGTTTTACGTTAAAATTTGTATATCAGCTATATCTTGGTGTATTTGAGCAAACGACTTGGGGTAGGTGACACAACTTCTCTGCTACAACGACAAAGCTTTTATAACTTAATTAGTGATCAAGAGAAGGAAACACCACGCCACGCGAATCCGTATGATAAAAGATCATTTGTTCCCCTGAGCCTTGTGTCGTACTTTTCCTTCGTTAATATTCTGGAACAATAATTACCAAGTTTTTAAAATTTAAATCAGAAAGCTCATAATTTGGGGTCGTTGGGGCCTTTTTCCCTCCACGCTCTGTTTTAATCAACGAAGGTATTTTTCATCACGGTTATCAAAAAGATACCAAAGACGTCATTATAATAAAAAAAAAGTTTTAAATGCTCATCTAAAACTTTTGCCCGGGCAAGCGTCCAATAAAAGAAAGCAAAATAAAAGAAGAGAACTTTCATCCTGAAAAGCCCAGCACCAAACAAAGCTGCTTGCTTTTTCCGGAGAAAATTCCCTGGAATTCACTAAAAGAAGATAGTTTAAATGTAAATACTGCTAGCTTTGGTCCACCACATGGTGCCCCCCGTATTTGATGCTTATGGTGGGGGTAACGGCGGCAAGAAAAACACCTATAAAGTTAAAAAGAGAAAAAGAAGAATGTAAATAAAAAAGCGGCACTGGGCCAAGTTTGAACCATTCCGTTCCAAATCTGAAGACACCCCCAAACGTACCGACCCAGCCAGCTATATCCACTATTCTCTTATCGCTCTTTCTAGCGTCCTAAGTAAGCCACTTATGCAGTTTTCTGCGCAACGTCATTCTCCAGAATCTCCAAATCTTTGGAAATGGCCAGTTGCATAAAATCGTTAGCTGCAATAACCCTGCAATGGAATCCCAGTTTTTCACATTCCAACTCGGCTTCTTGTCGCAACACGCTCGTGTCCTCGGCCTTATTGTCCTTTCGCCATCAAATTAAAACCCCCAAACGAAAGAGAGAGAAAGAAAAAGGAAAAGACTTCCTTCTAAAACGTGCTTTTACAGACCGGAAACTTCTTTTGAACTGGAGCAATATCTACTTGAGACTGAGCGTCGACGGAAGAACGGGTCGCGTAGCGTTGGCTAAAGTGATTCAAAACGAGCACTCGAGCTTGGACTCGACATGCAAATTGGGCTGCCTGGATGGGCGTTGAATGCCCCGTTTCCATGGCTTTGCTCTCTAAGGCTTTCTCAAATGTGGCTTCATGAATCACTACATCCGCGTCCCTTCACGAATTGAGTGAAAAAGTTATGGCCAATTTAACTCCCCTATCAAAAGACTTTTATACTTGGCTAAAGGTAAGATCGGCGAAGGGTCGTTAGTGTCACCCAAAATGAGGATTTTACGGGCTTGGGGACCTGGGTCCAAGACTTGTTCAGGATCAACCTAATACAGAGAAAAATACCAAGTGAAAAAAAAGAAGGGTAAGAACTTCAGGCGTTTATATATATATAACACGTCGTAGATTACTATTATGGTCTTTCCCGCTTGGTCCATTAACGTGACAGGCAAGCCAGCTTTCAGTGCAGTACAGAAAGGCCCAGGTTGGACGCCTAACGCTTGCAACTTGCTCACATTCAATTTCCTCCGTCCTTTGTCATCTTTTTCCGCGACGAGGAAACCAAACGTGGGGACGGTGTGTTTCACCCAACCTGCACGAACTGAATACCGAGAGTCTTCAAACCTGTAAAACAATATCAGTAAAACGTTTACGAGCCGAAGAGGTTTTCAAGATGGAGAGACAAGAGAGAGGAACGAGAAGTGCAGGTCTTTTGTCGTGAATTTGAGCTTCACTTCCTCTTTTCTCTCTCGTTTGCTCTCCTTCCTGTTTTTTCCAGGTTATCAAACTTACAAGGACCAAATGCGCTCCTCATGAGAAGTTGGAATCTGGGCAACTGTGCTGGAAGTACAAGCTTCGGGTAGTAGGAGCGAGTGGTGTAAGTTGAGATCAAAGTCAGGGAGGTATTGATCTTGCTCAGGTATCAACTCGAAGACCTAATTAAAGTTTGGGTTGGGAACAGAGGCAAGACTTTTGCCTAGAAGATGGCATGTTCTTGCGGAATGCGACTATATCGAGGTAGTACCGTACCCTGTAGGTGTAATTGAGGCAGGAGTGAGACAAAGCCAGGGCCGTTTCGATGAACTTGTGCAAGCCCAGAGGACCGTAAAGTTCGAGAACAAAATCTTCCGGCTTAAGTTCCGAAAGCGACCAGCTCAACGTGCACAAGAAGCCGGGTAATCCGAACACCTACCAGGAGCGAGACGCGTTAAGTCGATAGGAAAGAAAGGGACACAGTAGAAGTCGATTTATCCGAACGATGTTCCCGTAACCACTCTTGGGATATGCACAATTTGATTACATCGGCTCCGAGAAGTTTATTTATGGAGCATGCAGGTGTTCTTGTTTAAATACGGATTTTTGGAAAATGTAAAAAAGCACAATAAACAAGCAAAATAACAGAAGTAATATAATAATAATAATAATAATAATAATAGTAATAATAATGCAACTAATAAATTTTTGAAATAAAAAATGTTTTATGTTCATTAAACGATATTGGAGTAACTTGGATCAGATATCTGAAGTTTACATTCAAGCTTGCCGATTTTATCTCATTAATTAGATGGCAACTAATCTCATAAAAGACGTTTTTTTGTAAGTGCTCGGATATTCCGTCAAACGTGGATCAATTACATCCTATTGAAATGCAACTGTTACGACGGCGGTCTCTAAATTGTTTGATTCCAGTGTACTGCATTTTTTCGTGAATAAACCTATAAATGACGAATATGTTTTTTTATAAGATAACATATTGAATTCTAGTCAATCAAATAAAGTGAAAATCCAACTTTCTTCTTTGTAAGGGTTTGCGCACAGGGTATTTTCCCAATATAATGAACACTCGTTTCTCTATACAAATGTTAATGATACTGAAGCAATTTGCGTAAAAACTGGTGACATCTACTCGACCCGCAATGGTTCTCAATGATTCTGATTTAATGATACGATAACATCACTACCCCCCCCCCGGGCAGAAAGTCACAGATTTCCTTGGAAATATTTAACTCATTATAAGAAATGAAAGAAGATTGGTTTTTCTGAACCTAGGAAGACCGCTTTGTAGGAGAAACGTTTATGGGAAACTGAGCTTAGCTTCTCCTAAGTGACTCATAAGCTCTCTTTGCCTCTTCTCATGGAAATGACGTTACGAAAACTATGCTGTTTCGAGTGCCTTCAAAACGCACATCTGCAAGTCGGCGAAGATTGAGGACTTATCTCTCGAACACTGCCGAACCACGCTTGTCAAATTTAATACTTGTGCAAAAATTCCTCGTATTCACGTTCAGATTAAACCATTGTCAGAACTCCGATTTTTCAACAAAATTGGCAGAGGCTTCCGCGTAAACTACCACTATGGCCACATTTTTTTCTTATTTCGTAAAGCGATGTTTTCGCGTTGTTTTCGTTTAGAAGAAACTGAACAATTATTCGCAGGTATTACAATCTCATCGTTTACTATTTATCTTTACCTATTAGCACATGGGAATTTTCTAGCATAACGCCATTTTTATCGATTTTGTTCCATATCCGACTTGTCAACCTAACCCCGGTTTCGACTAGTTCTGATATCTGTTGACGATGTTGACGAATACGAGAAAATCATTTTCCGTCTTTTCCCTCGCTGGTACTCGTACATTGGGAATGCCTGGGACAAGTTTGTCTAAATTCTCTCATTCTCTCTTCTAAATTTCTCAAAGACGGACATTAATAAACTCACTTAAGATTTTGTTCGGCATGACCTTTTGTCAGAACTAGTATGCAGTCATTCGGATAAATAGATTTCTACTGTACTCTTAACGTGGCGAAAAGTGGAATACTAACATGGTCCCCGTGCATGTGGGTAATGAAAATTTTGGTGACTCGGCTAGGTTTCAGACCACATTTCTTAAACTGAACTTGCGTTCCTTCGCCGCAATCAAAAAGCCAGATTTCTCCATCTACGATATGTCAAGAGCAACGAGAATAAAACAATTTGTGAATTTACGAGGGCCATGCAGAGCATTTCACAAGTCAGTCGACTAAATTTACCAGGTAAGCGCAGGGCAGTAGATGAAACGCATCTCTGTGGTGTTGGGTAACATGACGCTGTTCCTAAAAAGTACAAGTTTAGCGTCATGTTTCACAACATTTCAATGTGGAATCCTCGAAACATTCAAAAGTGGACAGTCACATGTAAGCAACATTGTTTCTATTTATCAAAATAAAGTATTGGGATTACAAACATGAAGTCGATATCGAACGACAAAAGGAAAAGTTTTGGCGGGCAATTGAAAGTTTCGACGCGTTATTCAAAATTCAAGTTGTACTTTTTCTTCATATCATCGACAATTCCAAGGACCAGTTCCAAGATCCTAAGGCAAATGTTCATTATTACCTGAAAGGTAACAAAAAAGTGAAACAAGGTGGATATTACTCAGTATCTTCCGAGGAGACACTTTCTGATGTATCCTCTTCGTTAGTGCGCGTGGCCAATTCTTGCATAGCCCCTTTTGCTGCTGTTTCCGCTCTCTTAACGCAACTCTTAAAGGATTCCAGGCTAATACTATTCATTTCTTTAGCTGCAGGGTACAAAACGTGTACAACAGCCAAAAGCTCGGTTGGAGTCTAGAGAAAAATAAAACAAGCACAAACGATGAATTAACACAGAAAAATGGATTAATGAAACAGATTAATAGACAAAAACAAGAATTTACGAAAATAATTAATAAATGCTGTCCGTTTAGTCGATTGATTTGTTTCACTAATGCGTAAAAATAATTATAAAACGAACTAATACCACAACCCCAGTAACTGAAATTGTGGTTCAGAAAATATATTAAACGAATTAACAAATAAAAAATAACAAAGAAGCAAGAATTTATGGTAAGCTAAAAACCGCGAGCTCTTTTGAATTACAGACGGAAGACGAGATATTGTCCAACGTAAGCTACACGAAAGTCAAATGACTTGGTACATGATTCATTAATGTGAATTTAAACAAGCGTTGGCTACAACACGTAGGAAAGAAGCTGATTTAGTGACATATTTTGCGTCGACTTCGCACACTTCGGTTAACGTTGTAACGATGTAAACACCGAACACTGTGCGCTTCGGGGCAAAACACAACACGCGAAATTTGCCGAGTCAACGAAAGACGTTGTCCATAACATGTTGTTACGAACAGCGTTGGTCTGATGACACATTCATACAGTTTCTAAGTCAACCTATTTGTTTAGCTACATGCTATTCTCTAAAACTAGAACTTCTCAACATTCCGTCCGAGATAACTTGGATATTACACGTTAATAAACACTTGTCGTTTATATCCTATTTTACATCAGATGTCGTACCGTTTTTGGTATAGTGCTGTCCAGTTGGGATAAAAACAACTCTCCGACAATTTTGTTGCCCATAACACTCAACAATGCAGTAACCAATGAAGGCAACGAACTCGTTTGGTCGAAAACGTCTCGTTTCATATCCTGCAATGAAGCCAACCATCAAACCTTCTGAAAGTAAAATACGATGACAGAAGGCAATACGTTTTTGAGTGAAGAACACATATTCCCGATTATTGCCAAGAGCATTTGGTTCACTAACTCTTGGGCAGGCGTAAGAATTTCTTCCCGGCAGTAAGTTACCAGAACGCTCTTCAACATTTGCTTGAAAGCATTCATATCCTACAACGAAATAAAAAAATATGTTAAAACCATAAAAAAGAAATTGACAACTAGGTTGTTTACTACGACTACTGGAGGCAAAATAGACCACTTACAGTAAGATATCCGGAAACATCGGAAGTATCTGTGTATCTCTCCTTCCATGCTATCAGAATACGCGTAACTAGCTGTACCACAACTGGCTCATCCAAAATTCCCATGTTAAACAGACTCACTTCACGCGTAGGTTCTGGAGGGTCCTGGTTGAGGAAGAACAACTGCAAATTGCACGCAATTCGCATTGCTTTACCGAGCAATACTGGTTCCGTACCTTAGAGATGAAGAGAAATCAATATTACACCGGTACAATCAAGTATTCCGGCAAAAGATAATCAAAGCACATTCAACTGAAGTTTTACATACATTTCTCAAGACACCGTAGTGTCAGGTCTCCCAATTTGAGTCCGCATTGCTTATTAACACCATGTACAATGACCAAAGAGTCCGCTACCGCCAAAACCTCGCCGACAAGTGAAAGACAATCCAGTTGGGTATCATCTGATCCAGATGTTTTTCTTCTTCGAGACCTCTTCTGGTTTTCACTACTCCGCACAGTTCCTTCCAAGTGGGGCAGCAGCGATCTATTCGAATTCAAAACACGTCAAAATCCATTTCGCATGCATATTTAGGAAGTTGCCCGGTTAGTTTTTAACTCGAAGTTGCCGGGTGTGTTTCTAGAAACTACAGGAAGAACATGTGTCAAACGCATACCGCTCCATCCAGGCAAATATTTCAAGCCAATGCTCCGAACAGTTCTCCAGCACTGCTTGGCCCTCTTCATCCACTACAGCTTTGGTCCTCAAATCCTTATCAAAGAGATCCCAGTTCAAGATCGCGGTCAGTCGCAAGTATGCAGTGAAAGCTTTTTTCAACAGCTCATCAGAGTGCGCCAAATTTGTGTTCTTCATCCGCCCCTCAATCAGGTCCTATATGGAAGGAAAATACAGAGCTCGTACAACGAACGTTTCGCAGGCAGAAGTGAGTCTCGACTTAAATTGTTGTTCGGTTTGGACTAAGCAAGTCAACAACTGATACAATATTTTCCAGTAGAGAGTTTTTCAAAAACTGTCATTTTTTAAAAATCTCTCGGGTGAAGATTTTCATTTTCAGAACTCATAAGGCAAAAGGAGTGTTAGCAATTAATTCTGTTCAGAAAATTATGATTAATAAATGGAAGAGGTTGCTTGTAGGTTAGATTCCCACACAAATGCGAAATGGAGTCTTGTTACACGTAACAATGTACGCTTCAAACCAAAGAAGGCCGTCTGGTAACGGCTTGTGTTCGTTATACGGGATACCACCGTAGTGATACACCATCTAAGAGATTTTTTGAGTTCATGCAGGTTTCCTAACTTACCAAAACGGTTGACAGTTTATTCCGGAGCTCGAGGGAAGGTCTGACAAACTTTTTAAGCAACTGGCGCTTGTTAGCGGGAGTTTTCAGCAAATAATTCAGAAATGAGAATCCCAGTAACGGTTTCGCTGAAACGTCGTCAATGATGCTAAACTGCACTCGTCTACTACTGTCTCGATTCTTCCTTGCGTTTCGTTCTCCCGGACTTCCCTGTAATGGAAAAGGAATATGTACAATTTAATAGAATTTTTATCTGCATATATCTTTCCCAATTTAATCACTAATAACCTTCTAGCTCGTTACTACTTATAGGAAAATAGCTTGGGGGTAATATAGTTAGGGTCAACAATTCAACAGAGAGACAATAATGGTCAAAAGCCTATACAAGCAAAAGAAAATGGAAAACGGGTAAATTAAACAGAAAGGCAATGAGTGAAAATTTGTTTACACAATTAACCTTTGAGAAAGATTTGGCAAAAAAGAAATTAAAAAATACGTGAAGATCAGTTACAAAAATAAGAAAAATCACAATTTTAAAAATGAGTAATAATCCAGTTCTGAAAGATAAGCAAAAATAAAAATTGAACATATGAAAAAAATTTGGGCGGTTACAATAATTACTTCTGCCTGGAGTGCAGTGGTGACCCACTCCGAGATGATCTCTAGTACGTTGTCAGCCCGCTGCCAATTGCACAGCATGTCTATTACATAGCAGTAATCTTCTTCAGGCGCTTGTTCAGGCAGGGATTTGAGCTTACTCGTCAGCATACTCGGCAAAGTGGTCGAGGAATGGTTGAGCAACAAACTCGCCAGGTACAAGAACGAACGTACACATTCCCGGTCCTTGGAATAAAGATCAACGAAAAATTCCGAATTAGTGGAGGACAATTAATTTTAACAAAACAGGCTTTACTTTATAGAAACGCTGAACGAGAGGAAGTTTGCGCTGCAATTCTTTCCTTAGGACGTCTAAGAACTCAAAGTATGATGGTTTATAGAGTACATCCATATGCACGGTCAAAAGAATGCAGATAACGTCCAAAATGCTAGTCAAAGTTCCTTCGCTAGCTACGGGGAAGTTTGACTGTGCCTCGCTGGCGGCCTCCGCCTCCAAGTCACTGCCATCCGATTCTAAAACAAGACAAATGTTCAAACTGTGTCTGTTTACCAACCCCACCCCTTCAAGACGGTGTTTGTACTTACTTTTCTCTTGCGATTCTTCTTCATCTTGGCTTTGTCTTCTTTCTTCTCTTTCCTCAGAAGACGATCTATGACAACTTCGCTTGCGTTCGGCGGCATTGCCGGCTTTAGTATGACAAAAGGCGTACTTGGTTATGAATTGGATTAGGAAGGCCACAAACCGCCACGAGTCTTTGAAGGCAATCTCCTTTCTCGAATTCCGGTAAAACGCTCGTGCAGTGGTTGGATAATCCTTAGTATTGGCAAAAGTACAGTATAAGTAAAACGGAGGCTACGTTCGGATGCAAGCTCAAAGCAGAGAACCCTTTACGTAAACTCATTGTCTCTTGTTCTTCCAACTAAACATAATATAAGAAAAAAAATAATAATAATAGTTTACCTCGAGAAAGCACATAAATTTGCCGAAGTTGTCACCCTTCATTGGTTTGGACATATCCGGATGCACGTAAGGGAAAAGCAGCGTGACAAGTTTTTTGCAAACTAATACGCTTCTTTCACTCGCTAGTTGCTCGCAAAGCTTCTTCAAAGCAACGACACTGAAGAACTCCAGCGTTTTAGAACGCTGGACTTTCATTAAAAGTTCAATAAATGCGGCTCGGACATGTTCGTGCACGTCATGCAACACCACGGAGCACTTCGTAAGGATCTGAAATAAAATTCCAGCTAGTTACAAACAAAATCTCACCGCAAATCCTAATACCTACCAGGGTTAGGTAAGGATGCGTAACTGGGTTGTCTACCATCTCCGAGAGACCTTCGACAACCGCAGTACGCACGTCATGACTTGACGCATCAAAAAGCAGAACTGTGCTGAGGACGTTCAGGAACTTGGTTAAATGTTCTGCCGGGATATTTTGGCTCTGCACGGCTAGCACATGACACAAACCCTACAATGCAAGTAAATCAAGAAGTGATCCCAACTTTCATTAAAAGTTTTAGTAGTGAAATTTACAGAGAAAGATGCATACTTCGATAGCTTGAACGCGGACGAAAGGCACTTCATCCCGTAACAGCAACTGAATCATCTCTAATTGACTCGTCAAACATTTTTCTCTTTCTGCGACTTCGCCCGCCGTTTCTAAAGGAAACGTGTCCAACAATATACGAGTAGCGTTAGCTCTTACGTCTGCGTTAGCGACCTATACGTGATCCAAAACGAGTTTATATAAGTATCATTACAATCATTAGATACAATTAATGAAGTTGATGAAAACATCGATAATCGGCCGTTGCTGATAATAACTGACCTTCAATGCTCGGTAAAGCAGAGGTTGGTATAAATGGTAAAGCATTTCTCCCGTAGCACTATGTGACTTTTGTTCGTGAACGGAATGTAAAACCGCGAACAGTAACGACGCCATCGAATGAGGCTTCTCTAGTGGAAAAATTGGAACAAGCGGAATCGGCTGACGACGTGCGTGAATGGCGTGAAACATCAGGTCTTGGAGGCACTTCTCGGCAATTAGCTAGAGAAATCGGTAAAATAACGTAAAAAATAAAACTAAACAGACGAAAATATAAAACCACCAAGTCATAAACAAATGGACAAATAAAAATATAAAAAAAATAAACGTAACATAAAATAAACAAATACATAAAAATATGTCATAAGAAAACAAACACAATAAAACAAACAAGTGGGTAAAATAGTACAAGCTCACTTTAAAAACAGTACAATAATAAATAAATCGTAAAACATATTGTACAAACTGTAAAATATAAAAATAAAAAACAGCAAATAGTAAAAAATAAAATTGAAAAAATGAAAATTGTAAAGAATAACAATTGAAAAAAATAATAAAACTAGCAAATGATAAATAATACAAGCTTCGTTAGTTATCTATGTCTACACGACAAACTCGCACATATCCTATGTCATTTATCGAAAAAAAAATAATACAAGGAAAGAAATATAAGAAAAATCAATAAATCTGTAAATTAAGAACTTATTCATTACGGAATGCAAAAACGCTTACATCTTGGTGATCGATGGCTGTCCGCCAAGCTCGTAAGTAAATTTCACCACATGCTGCCGCTTCTTTGATGGAGCAATAGGGAATTCGTTGTTTAATGGCTTTGTGCAAAGCATCGATGAAATCCGGACCGAGTTTGAACAATCGGGCGACCAGTTTTCGACCTTCATCCTGGCCGAGGTAGTTCTTGTCTTGAGCTACCTTTAACAATTTGGTGCGCAAAGCGTTGTTACAATTTACGTTAGTGTAGTCCGTTAGAAATTCCCGCATGGCCCAAACACGTTTAACGCCAGCGCGCTAGTTGGGAAATAGAAACATTTACCTTCATTGTTACAAATAATTTACAAATGAATTTTTAAAAGGAACATACGGGGCCATCCGGTTTAAGGGATTCATCCAATAAATAGGAGAAGGTGTGAAGAGCAATTTTATCTCTTCTTGGGAATCTTTTCGTCCACCAATACTCACAAAGGCGGCAGATATTACTGCATAGCCCAAACTAATAGAAATACTTGGGTTGGCGTGAGTTATTTAGAACAAAGCTCCAGGCCGTTATATACCCGTGTCTCTCTTATCCAAATTACAGTGAAAACTTGTTCTAAGGGCCGGGTTTCATTAATATAACGAATATTTTAAGCAAAAAACTAAATAAAATGGATGTTTTCAAAAAGTGCTTCAAACTTTTGCTTTATAGTTTAAGGTTTTTGAAATACAAGAGGAACGGGTAAATCGTGGCATTTTTAATTCTTATCCATACGTCTGACGCAAGAGGCTCAGGCAGAATGCTATTTAATATCTCAACGAGGTGAATAAGTTCGGCAGGGGCTGCGTCGCTGGCTGTTTTATTGGCAGCTAATGCAGCTACTTGTACGACAGTTTTTATGAAGGCCGAATTCTCTTCTGCGGAGGTATCCTAGTTTTAACAAATAATTGGGATTTTGCTCCACAAAGCATAGTTTTTACTTTTTCTTCATCGTTCTGATGTGATAGTTTGAAATACTTCTCAGCCGTCCAGTCACACAAACGTCCCCAAACAACATCAAGCTGCGTTCTATTTAACTCTCCAATGGCTTCGACCACGGCAACGAGCTTTTCATTCTAGACCGTGAACATGTTCAATACATAATTCTGTTTTCTCAACGAAAGTTTTTAACAATTACGAATTTTAGTTTTTCCTTATCACTGAACAGAGACTGGAAGCGCTTTATGTCGTTCTCTTCAGTGGCTGAAACAAGCCTTTCTCTTAGAGGTATCAACATTTTCGAGCACTTAACATGCCAAAATGAAAACGAAAACAAAGTCAAACCCTCTCCCGCTTCTTAATACAAACAAACAGCGTTGTCAAATTATCTCTATTACCTATAGGCACTTTTCCAGCGACGGGACAATTGTGTCTGTGCCGCAACATTTGTGAACAAGTATAATCTGTGGTTGTGCCTGAGCGCTGGAACGCTGTGTTCCTTTTATTGTGCGCACTTGATGACAACTGCCCAACAAAATTTTAGCTCTTCCCTTTGTTCGAGGAACAGTCGTTAGAATAAACTGTTCTGTCGTGGCGAAACAGAAGATACTTATAGCGAATTCAGTTGGTCAACCCGGGGCTGCACTTTCCGAACTGGGTGCAACTGTTGTCTTCAGTTGGGTTGAATTGTCCCATTGCGTCCAACAGGCGCGAAGTCACAGGGCTAAAGAACTGAGTTCCCAGTGCGCGCACTGCACTGCCAACTGAATTCGCTATTAATTGCTTAGCTTGTCACCCCCTTTTTTCGTATGTTACCACCTTGACCCTTAGATCCTGCGAAGACCTACTGTTTCATGTGACCCCCCTTTTTTTTCTCAGAAACCTTTTGACCCAATGTTATTAGTATCACCCCATGTAGTATATATACCCCGTGTCTTGTAATATAAGTCAGTGGCAGTCTGACAATGATTGTCAAATATAGCCTGTTCTTGCACTCAGCCATCTTGGTTTTTACTGAACTAAAATCACAACGCAGGACCTAACCCTCTCAAAAAACCTAGACATGTTCCACACACAACGCACGTCATTAGAACCACAGGCAAGATACATGTTACTCTCTAGCTAGAATCAACAGACTGTTCCTCGCACAACGGTCGTCTAGCACGATTGTTCCGTCGCTGGAAAGGCTTAATATCCCATTTCCTAATCCGAATTATAGTGTACGTTTGTACCGAAATTTCAATATATAGCCTACTTTAAAATTAAATGCATACAATTATTTACAGTAGCGCACGTAATGAATTCCCATGGTCGCAGATTTTACTGGTCCTGAAAGGCTTACACTATTTAATTTCTCTTCATTTGCAATTCCTTAGCTAATTAACCCACAAGCTTCTTATTTCATACTCAATATTTCATACTAGTCTTATGTTACTATTGTGAAGTTTAATTTATGCAAGTTTGAACAAGTCTAATTAAATGTAAAACTTGGCAACATGCTGAATGCCCGCCAAAATGGCTTCTGCGACGATGGATCTTTTTTAGAGCCCGATATATTTTATTCCGCGGCTTTTTCTATTCGTAAAATTAGGAGCAGTTGCGACATGTAAGTTACACAATTGTTTTCTCCTGATCGACAGTTCTGTGGCGTGTCAGTTTTGCGTGCAGGTTAATTCCCTCGGGAACTTTAACCTTTGCTTTGTTTATATTGTCAATCTTAATCTGCACTGATAATTAAGAACAGAAATGCAGGAATAACAGCTTCAGTACATCCCAAAGGCTTTCTTTCGCGAGGTAAACAAGGACACATGTCCTGTACCCTGAACTAGAATGCTTATATTTCTTCCTTATCTTTAATTTTTTATTATTTCATTCTCATTGTTGCATCTGATTTAGTTTGTGCAAAAACACAAAATTAGGCTCGCTCTAATGCAGTTAAACCCATCAATGAGAGTTATTTGTCTTCCATAACGGACATAACTGTAGTGACTTATGGATGTAAGCTTGCTCTGTAATAAAAATGCAATGGTTTGGGGAGTGGAGATTTAATCCGCATTGGGGAGCAAAAGAGTTTTACTACTTGATAAGCACGTCGAGAAATAGTAACGTCTTGCTTATCTGCCCTAGGGCGTCATTAAGCTGAAGTACTTGTGTGGAACTCGTTGCTGGGCATCGTTTTAGTCATCATCTGTCGCTGGAAGCCCGCGTTTCGCCATGGCAGAAGCTCGTAGTGCAGTGAGTGGGCTTCATGTGCCGCCCAACCTACAAGAAGGCAGAAATACGTGGCAAGATTTTGTATTAGCCTACCGGAAATCTTTCGTTCGGCAGTATTACCGTACACGAAATTCGATTCGCAATGGAATGTGGCCGACTTCGACGAGCAATTTACGTGCGGCAGTTTTACTATGCTTTCTATGGATGATGGCACAGATCCAAAGTCAATCTGGCTTGGGATACCAGTTATGGCAGCTTAAAATCTCCTTATATCTTCCTGACAGTAATTAACATTTCGTACACGAAAATAATCCGAGTTAATTTTCCAATTTTTCGCATTTAATACTTCTGTTTTTTTCATAGATTTTCCACTTTGGCTTCAAGCCTTGATTATTTCGTGGATCGTAGGAATTGTTTTCTTTGTCGTTCTTTTGTTTGTTCGCCAGTACATACTCCGAGCTCTCCTCTCGTACAAAGGCTGGCTTTGTAAGCTAACTTCTTTGATAAACGCACGAACGTGAAGGATGCTTAACGCAGTCGTATCTTTATCCGGATGATAGATGAACGCTCGATCTCGTGGACTACTTCTATTTGGGCCGTGGGCGTTAAAATCGTTTCTGGGTACCATCCATCCCTCTACAGCTGCCAAAAATCTTTACCAAGACTTCCAGTACCGCCTTTGCGTCAAACCTTAGGTACTGCTCATAGAAATTTCATCCGTATGAAATTGATTTGATATCCCTGCGTTTAGGTTCCCTTTATATCATTTTATCCGCTGTCGCATTTCTGAATTCATTTCGTTATTAGATAAGCTTCTAAGAAGCTTGGAGCCGATATGTTCAGAAGAAGAACTGGCGTCATTGCGCACTCAAGCGCACGAGTTCGAGCAAACATTGGGGCGCAAGTTGCAACGTATTTTATGGCTAAAAAGTTGGTGGGCGCCCAACTATGTCTCTGATTGGTGGTAAGAAATATAAAGTTTCGTAAACATTTTCAATTTAATTTAATCTTTATAGCTTCCCAATATATTCGCTTTTTCCATATACAGTATTTCCATTTTTTTTCAATTTTCTTATTTCAATTTTCTTATTTCATTTTCTCCGCATGTCTGATTTTTGTGTTTTGATATCTTTTAAAGCTTATAGTATTTATCTAGATTCAGTATGTTTAGTGTAATATTTCCTCTTTGTTTTTTTTTTGTTTTTTATAGTATTTTTTGTTTCTATTTTCTATTGGTCTTAGTGTAATTAACAAAGAATACCTTTAGGGAAAAATACGTGTATTTGATGTCTCGGGCTTCGTTACCCATCAATTCGAATTACTACGGAATGGATCACTCTCGTTGGCTTCCAACTCCGAGACCTTGCAGTCGAGCGGCGACCTTTGCTCACTGTGTGCTCACTTTCCGACGTCAGGTGGATCGAGAAGAGCTCCCGCCTTTGATCTTGAGAAACACGGTGCCGATTTGCATGGCACAGTATGAAAGAATCTTCTCTACCACTAGGTACCTTACATAGAAAGTCCAAGATTTGACAGCAAAGTTGCCTCATGTCTCTCAATTAGGATTCCAGGAGTCGAAATCGATGAACTCCTCCATGTACCTTCTTCCTTATCGCGTCATATTGCAGTCAATTCGAAAGGTATTTACTATAAAGTAGATATCTATGATGACAAAAACCAACTGCTGGCACCACCTGCTCTTGAACAGCAATTTGAATGGATTGTCGAAGATTCTCAAAAGTGGGCAGGTAAAAAGGAAATAAATAAATAAAATTTGCACTTTATTGCTGTTCAGGCTGCCTCCGCCTGTTTTCCTCCGTCATTGTATTATTATTTACTATCTCTTTTATATTAGAAAATGCCCCTGAGGCTGAAAAACAGATACCGGCTCTTACAACCTTGCCGAGGAACGAATGGGCCAAAATCCGCTCAGAATTTTTCCAGAAGGGGATTGACAAAGAAAGCTTGGATATTGTAGAAACGGCTGTATTCACAGTAAGCATTCAATTTCCAAAATTTGGAAATTTATTTCATTAGTATACGATTACGGTGAATGTAATTTCTTGATTGCGTACTCATGTTCTTTTTTCAAGATTTCATTCTTATTTTGCTTTGCCTCGTTTTTACTTCCTTTGAATTCAGTTTATTTTTTATTTATTTGTGATGTATACCTTTTGCTACTTTTTTCTATTCTTGAGTCATTTCAATTGTTTCTTCCTGTGGCATTATTTTTTTCTCGTTAATTTTCTTAGTGCTCCATAGTTTTAGCAGTTATTTATGTATTATGTTTTTATTTAAGAATTGTGTGAGCAAAGTTCTTTTGCGTTTCTTTATTGGAACTACAATACATTGTTTAGTTGTCTAAAATGTAGTAGTTTTTTTAACAGGGTTATTTTTCTGTAACTGAATTATTCTGGATTACATTTTAAATACTTGTTCCGATTTTTAAAATCTCGTTTCTCAATATTTATTTTTACCTTTATTTTTTAGGTGGTTCTGGCCGATGCGGCACCGGAGGATTATTCAAGCAGAGGTAAATGGCTTCTGCACGGGGACGGATCGTCGGTATGGTACGACAAGAGTGTCAACCTCATCATCTTTCAGAACGGAAAATGTGGCATTAATGCGGAACATTCCATGGCCGATGCGCCGGCAATGGCACATGCATTAGAATATGCTATGACTCGAGAGTAATTGTTGTCCTCTTTCCTTTCCTCTTGTCGGTATTCAAAGTCGACTAATGCACGTTCTGTTTGCCTTTAGGGTCATGGAAAAACTGTACACCGACGATGGGAAGTGCATGCCTTCACTGAATTCATTCAGCCAAAGCAAATTGAAGCCACCTGTACGATTACTGTGGGACGTTGAGCAGCCTTTGGCCCAACATGTACTCCAGGCTAAACATCTCGCCATTAAAGTAACGTTGAACACAAACATAGATGTTACTTGTTCTCCAACCGCTTAGTTACGGGTTCATTGTGTTTCATTTCGTTATTACTTCTTTAGAACAACAGCGATTTGGATTTGGTCGTGCGAGAGCATGGAAACTGGGGCAAAGGAGCTATGAAAGGCTGGGGCGTGTCGCCTGATGCTGTAGTTCAGATGGCGCTCCAATTAGCTTACTTCCGTGATAGCGGCAAACATGTACAAACTTACGAAGCCTCCATGACACGCCTCTTTCTGAATGGCAGGACGGAAACTGTACGCTCCTGCACTTCGGAAGCTGCCGCCTTCGTCAAGTATAACACATTTTCATCACCGACTTTCGATATAAGCGATATAATGCAGTAGACATCCACTCTGAGTCTCTTTCTTCGAATATAGTGGAATCTTGCCATAACGAACACTTTTATGATGGATTATCGGCTATCGTGGAGTAGCCGAATAGTCCGTGTTAGGGAAAAGGAGAAAGCTTGCGTTTTGCAGAAAAATCATTCGATACAACGAACTTCCGATGTACCGAACAATTTTTCTCTCACCCAGATGGTTTGTTAAAGCGAGATTTAACTGTATTTCACCCAAGACCAGGAAGTTAATATTTTATAATTTGTTCCACTAAACTAGTTTAGAGACACCTTCCTTATCCCTTAAATCGAGAGTCGACTTACTCATCAACCTGACCTGTTTTATTGCGAGTTTTTTTTTACGAATTTTCCCTCGTAACTAACTAGGGCCATGGACAGCGATGTGGAGGTAAAGAAGAAACTAGCTTTGTTTAAAGCGGCGTGTGGCCAGCATCAAGTTATCTCAAGGCAAGCTATGACCGGAGAAGGCATCGATCGTCACTTATTTGCACTTTACGTGTGCTGTCAAGGCTTAGGATATGTAAGAACAGCTCATTTTTGAATATCACCAAGCTCCGTCGTTTCAATGTGGCGTTTTTGATTTATTCAGAAAAGTCCCTTCTTGGAAACCATTTTATCGAGACCTTGGACGCTGTCAACTTCCCAACAACCCCAGCAACAGCAAGCTAATGTGCTCGATTGTAATCTTCCGCCTTTTCGGAACAAGGTAAGTACCCGTTTCCTTTTGTGGTGGGTGGGGGTTGGATTTTTTCCTTTTGGCTCGCCGTCCTTTGGGATTTGCTCCTTGGCTACTTATCCGTGATTCATAAACAGGTTTCTCCTGGGGGCGGCTTTGGTCCTGTATCCGATTCGGGCTATGGTGTATCTTACATGTTGCCAGCCAATCACACCATTTTCTTTCACATTTCTTCCAAGCACTCTTGTCCCGAAACCAACTCCCAGCACTTTTCCGATTTGCTGTTCCAAGCGTTGGAGGACGTTAAACTCCTGTTCGAAGCTTCTGGTGTGAAAAGCCCCTAAAAAGTCTGAAGTCCTTCCTACGTGAAACTTTTTAATTAGACGACAAACTGTTCCTGCATGCGTTTCTACTTTCGCACGAGCAACTCTTAAAATTCCAGTCGACATTAACTTTTGACATTGTATTGCACTTTTAGAGGAAAAAGTATCAGAGTACATGGGAATGTCTTTTCGCTGCTAAGGGTAAATTTGTGACCTAATGAATGTTTTGACCCATTAACATTGATGTCTTTCACACCTGAGTCCCGTCTTGTGTTCGTATTGTGGAGTGGTTTCCAGTAGTTTGAAATACAAGCAATTATTAACGTTCAACTTGAGATCGTTGAATCGCGTTATCTACGGCTTGGCGCATGATGTCCATCACCCTGCGAGGATCAGGGGCCCCGATCACTGCAGTGCCAGATACAATCATATTAGCGCCAGCTTCGGCGCATTCGTCAATCGTACTGGGCCCTACACCTCCGTCCACTTCGATGTCTAAGCTAGGCCACGCCCCGCGTAACGCTTGTACTTTGCTCATCATGTCGGACATGAAACGCTGGCCACCAAAACCAGGCTCGACCGTCATAACGAGGACCATGTCGGCTTGCTCAACGTAAGGTAACACGACGTCGACAGGAGTACCAGGTTTCAGGGCAATTCCAACCTAAGATGAAAGTATATTTAGATCTCAACTCCTTTTCGCAATAAATATCAAAACTAAATCAACAAGCCGCATTACAACGAACATCTACTTAAACCGGACACGGCACCATTGCTGTAGTTGCTGAATATAGAATAGATCTCATTGCGTTTTACATAATTTCGCTTAACTGGAACGAATCGTTTTGTACCCAAGATTTGCAGTATCCATTTTCGCTTTCGTAGGATCCTTCTTTTTGCGTGCAGGACGTTAATTTAACCTTGAATTAGAACTATCTGACACGTATTCTGTTACAGTAAGGAAAAAAGGGACTAAATAATAAAAAAGAGCAAGGTTACGTGGCAATAGCACATTCTATTACCACGCCAAGGTCCTCCCTTTTTTCTAACGCTGCAATTTGGGGCGTGAAATATCATTAGTGGAGAGAGGAAAGACACGTTAGCTTACGGAGTTAAGTATTTTAAAAAGTTTGTTTAAACTGGAGGGTGTATCTTTAATCTACCATTAACATATCCAGTGAAGTACAAAGTTTACACTTTTTTCTTAGCGATAAGGATTCTGTTGTTAAAGCCTAACAGTCTGGTTCAGAAGTACAAAAACTCTAGATTAGCAGTTGATGCATATTGTAGGTGAATTACATACAGTGAGTTCGAGCTATATCCTATAAAACCCCCAATTTTCTTCTTAAAAAATGTATTATTTTTAAGTCCTTCTCAGTAACTTTCAGTTCCCTCCAGGTAACTCTCGAATTTTTATTTTACTTTAAATTTTTTGCTCACTTATTTTAAGTCCTTGTAAGCAGTAGCGTATCCAGGGGGGGGGGACTGGACACCCCCCCTCCGAAATTTTGATATGATAATGGGGAAGATAGGGGAATTACCAAGTGTCCAAGAAAATTGCATATTAACCCCCCCCGAAACTTCCAAACCCCCCCGAAATGAAACCCTGGATACGTAACTGCTTGTGAGTGTCAGCTTTCTCCAGATAACTCCTGATTTTTTTCCCCTTTATTCCTTTATTTTTAAATCCTTCTAAATACATTTTTACCTTTCTCTCCGATTTTTATTTAAACCCATTTCTCAAGCTTCAACTTATTTAGTGAAATGATCGTCCAATGTGTACAAGATACCCAGCACTTTTTGACCACATTCTCGTTCGCAAATCTACCTGTGTTTTACCTACTGCAGACATAGAAAATAAACTTGACTTATTATCTGCTTTCACTTCCTTCTCTGAAAATTGAATTATTGATTATTGGCTAGAAATGTGGCGTTCCAAGGTACGGTAGTATAAAAAAACGCTAGATGGTTGGTAATGCAAACTTACTTTCATTCCAGCATCTTTAATCTTCCTACATAGAAGGTTAATGTCTTGATCTTCACACGCTTCGATATGGAAAGTATAGGAATTTGCGCCAGCATCAGCCATGGGTTCCACCCACTATAAGAAATAATGAATTACTAAAGAGCGCTTAATGACATTATTTCCTTTTGTCCTTTACGACGTAACAACAAGGGGTGGTGGGGATGATATTTTAGACAAAGATGAGTAAGCGTTTGTTATGCAGGTAGGGGGTAGTGTGCTCCTATTATTAGACCTGCTACTCTGAGAAATTAGGTGTCAAACTGTACGTGTGATATTTTGCTCGTACCTTTTGGGGATGCTGGACCATCATGTGCATATCAAAGTAAGAATCGGGCAGTTTGGGACGAAGACATTTGACGACAGGGTGTCCGAACGTTAAATTAGGAACGAACTGACCATCCATTACATCTAAATGTAAATAGTCTGCGCCTGCATCTAGCAACCGTTGGCATTCGTCCGCCAATTTGGATAAATCGGCGTTCAGGATAGAAGGACCGATTTTGCAAGCTGGACTGCATGAGTGACTAGCCATTGCTATTTAAGGTTATTGTTGTGGAGAATCCAACAATCCTAAAAGGAAGACACTTTTGGTGGCGAACGTCTTAAAATACCAGAATTTTTGAAAATAAATGTACTTGGCCTTAGTTAAGGAATATAAGCGTAAGCTGCCTCACACGTGAACGACGACTTTTCACCAGTTTCGCAATGTTGCACGATGGTTAGGTAGGTTAGTTTACGAGACAACTGCTGGGGTACCCATCTAGCCCGTCGCCATTTTCTTTCGCCGTTTCACAAACATCTGGCTCACGCCCAAAAGTCCTTGAACAGACGCATACGATCGCTTTTAATGAGCATTTTTTTAGCTATTATTATGCATTCTCGTGAATCTCTGTGCAAAAGTTTTGGCAAACTTTTTCTTTTGCCATTGCAACGGACTTGACCAGGGGTAAAATAAATAAGTACTCAAGGTTTTGACAATTGGGGGAACTCATGGCGAATGTATTGAGCTGTCGTTCTATTTGTCTTCGTTAAAGCAAATTAAAGTCAGAAAATATTTAGTTTCATGGAAAAATTGTCAAAAGATAACAGTTCAGGCAGTCGAGGGTATGCACTTGTGTATACGTCGATTTCCCCCTTTCTCTTATTCACTTGCCTTTGCCACTTTCATTCATCACCGCTTTGCTTCTATGCGCCTTTTACCCACGTCAAATTCTCACAGCAAATCCTTCAGGCTAGATTAGCTTCCCTTTTATATACGTCCTGTATGTTGTCGAGCGCAAACCCCAAACTCGTTGAAACTCGCTGCCATATTTACAACTTCTGTTTATGCCTGTTATTCAGCAGCAAGTCTATAACCAAAAATTGGGATAATGCTGCGATATTCTTTTATAAATCTGTAACAATGGCTTTTTACGCCAGCACAAAATGGCAGCCGTCGCTGATCTAACAGGAGTTACCAAGCGTCATCATGCGAAATCATTCAATCGCTACCTTGACTATGTATATTATTCTTTATCACATTGCAAATTTAAATACGGATAAATGGGATCGCAATCCAGAACCACCTGAAAATTATGGCACTTTTAGCGAGGAACTGGATAGTCAAGTCGATGTATGCCTCCGCCGCTCTCCGTGCCCTTACGGTCCTAGTGCGCTAGTTGATCACAAGTGGCGTCATTCACGCTTTGTCCGTCGTACAGTCAAGAGCTGCGTGTATCCCATAGGCTCATCGAGCGCTTTGCGACACTGCGTTGGTAGTGCGTATAGGAGAGTATTGCGTAGGAGTTGCGCATTACTGACCCGTAATTCGTGATTCTGTGAACATTTATCGTCCGTGTGCCCTCAAGTGTAAGAGATTCGTACTTTTTGTATGATACAGGACAAGGTATTTTAGTGAAAAGTACGAACATTTTAGAAGAAGTAAGAATGTCAAGTTTGGACTGTTTTGCCAACAACGTGCACGCTCTTCCCGCGTCGTTTACCCCGCCTTCCTTGCCGCCTGCATCGGGTCTCACTGAGGTAAACAATCAAGCCAAGTCCGACCACGCCGTCGAAGAAAACTCGCGCCATAGCCCAAAGGGCGCACGGCGCATGTCGGGTAAGGACGCAGGCGGAGCTCCGCTTCTCGCTAAGGCCAACAGATATCACCGTAGGCGGTTTCGTAAGCCCTATTACAAGCTGTCGTGGGATGAACGTTCCTCGCATAAGGGAACCCAATCCCCTGACTCTTGTAACCACAGGCCCAATAATGGCCACGTAGGCCGAGTACGGCTAAGTAGGCGTGATCACCCGCTCGCGCCGTACAACAATAACGAATTTCTGATGGGCGAGCACGACGATTTGCAAGAAAGCGACTTAAAATGTTTCACCCCTTGTCCTAGTAACGAGAACTGGGCGCGGAACAAATCGCCAGCGTCCGCAGCCATTTGGCACGGGTACGACGGGACGAGCTATTACGGCTCGGACGATGACGAGTACTTGAGCAAAGAGTTTTCGCATGCCTACGAAGACGTTCACGCGGAAAGATTGCGCGGCGTGCACAAGAGCCAACTAGTGACCGAGTACTCGTTATTGGACGGGCGAGTGAATCGATTAGAAGCTCGCCTGCTCGATCTCGTCGGTGGCAAATGTCAGGAGGGGACAGACCCAGCGGCAGCGGAAAAAATTCGCATCTTCCGCGAAGAAATCGAAAAGCTGGAAGCCGAAAACGAGCGCTTGCGAACCCAATTAGTTGATACCGATGCCACTTGTCATTGTTATCCCTTGTCAAGGTCACCCTCGGCTACTCGAACCTTGTCCACCAACTCCTCGGGCTCCTCCTCCTCGTCTTCCGATTCTTCCGACGATGATTCCTCGTCTTCGAGCTCCTCCGACTCGGAAAGCGACAGCCAAGACCAGATCTCCTCCTGTAGCTCCCAGTGTTCCACTTGCGGCCGAGGGTCCTTTCCTAGCACGCCCATCCACCCTGTCCATGATATGACGGAAGAAGTGGAGGAAGACGAGGAAGATGTCAAATGTACCACCCAGATTATGGTTTTGAAGTCGCCGCGGGATTAGAGCCAGTAACTGCGCAAGAAAAGAGAAATTCGCTGCCAACCAGGTGCTGCCTTCTGGTGGAAGCAATGCAGGTGACGAAGCTGGAGAAAATGTGCCTGCCGTGCCATAGCCGCGTACTTGACTGCGACTGCGTCGATCGGGAAGTGTTTAGGGGAAGTTTTTGGGGGGCAAGGTAAGCTTAAGCGGTAAGCGCGGTTTCAAGGTTGTATAAAAAGAGTTAATGGGAGAACCGCGTATTCGCAAAAATTTTCCTCTGGGACGTGTTTTATTTCTGGTTTGTGTGTACAGGCCCTGAAGGCGTGGTCATGACGGCATCGTGGGTGGGCGGGTGGAGAGAAAAGTGATGGAGCGATCTTATACAAGATGTAGGGCTGTTTTTAGCAGTTTGATGGGTAAGATTGCGGAGAAGTGCATTTGTGAATATGAATATGGAATAAAATATTACAAAGCAATGTCTTCACATCTTTTCTTGTGTTCCTATACAAGTATTTTTAGATATATAAAGATCATTGCGTTCGCGGCCAGCTATTATAAAAGAAGCGCCAAACATTCATTGCCAATTACAACGATCGTGAAGGAAGGTTAACCCTTTTTTTAGGAACCACTAGCCATCGTGCGTAAAACTAGTTGAATACTAGGCAATGAGACTAGGTCGCACCTGTGAGTGAGCAAAATAAAAGTTAACACACATGATGGAAGTTCGTGTGTTTTTTTCACGAAATCCCGGTACAACAAGCCTTCTCGTGAAGAGAGAACAGATCGCTATTTCCGAAGTTCATTTCATTAGATGCTTTTTCTGGACATTCAATAATCAGAGACATTTCGGCCCCTCCATAATAGCTGACTCGTCGTTATAACGGGCAGGTGCGTCGCGAGGAAGGTAACGCCCCTATTTTACTGACTACTTAATGATTTTACAGGCAGTAGGCCTATTATGATCATTTTTACCGACCATTATGGTACTGAGATGGTTATTAAAGCAGTATTTATCCTTTATCTATTATTTGAAAACACCTTTCTAATTCCCGAATTTTACCGACGATGACCAAAATTTTACCGACTTGTTTTTCTGACGCGCAACGCCTCCTGCTAACAGACATTGTTATAGCGAGATTTTGCTGTATATTTAATGTTTCATAATGTTTCATTGTCAGATGTCCCAGATTTTTGGATAAACTGCCAGCTCCGGGAGCAGAATTGAAATCGTGACGTGCTTCTGCATATTATTGGTATTACCGCGGTCGAAACTCCTGTCATGCACATGGTTTTTGGAACAAAACAAAAAAGATGTTGAAGAGAAAAGTTAATAAAGGCTGGTCCATTAGCTGCAAATTGAAGTATGAGCCAAGGAATGTAAACCAGCCACAATAACTGTTTAGTGGATGCCGCGTGTTTTCACTCGACTTGGCAAGGGACACGAGGGCGCGGCTAAAATCGTTTTACGTCACGGGTCTGGTGAGAATAAGGGGTGGGGGAAAAGGTGTCAAGGCCGGAAAGGAACTAACAAGGTTACAGGTTAATCAATTGGAAGGTTAGAATATCTCATAAATAGACGCGTTGCCGAGGTGACGATGGCAACACCTTGCTACACATCTGGTTGCTACCATGCTTGGCCTTCGAGAAACACTTTAGTCGGCATACCGGATACCGTCCATACAGTACTCTTGACTTCTCTTCTAGTAAGTACAGTCCGTAGTTAGATTCCGGGATTCGTGGCGTTTTTTAGTTGTCGAAGTGTAGTCGTAGTGGCTGGGACACTATTTTCCCCACTTTTCTTCCATTGTAGGTAACATTCTAGGAAGAGGCAAGATGCCCGGGGAAGAGAACGTGAAAGTGGCGGTGCGAGTCCGGCCTTTCAATGCGCGAGAACAAGGAAGACAGTCCAAGCCCGTGGTAGACATGCAAGGGAAATCTACCATCGTCACTAACCCCAATGATCCCAACGATAAGAAAACGTACACCTTCGATTACTCTTACTGGTCTTTTGATGGCTTTAAAGAGAATCCGGATGGTACGACCGTCATGGATCCCTCGCACCCTAACAAAGACAAATACTGTGATCAAGTAAGTCGGAACCCCTGATATCTTTCGATTCATTGTTAACAGGGTGGACTGTAAGACGAGCACCCCTCTTAATGAGAGAACGTTCCTCCCTGTGCCCTTTATCAGGCTATTTTCGTAAACAATGAAAGCCATATTACGTAATAGTGGAACGTTCGACAGGAAGTGGTTACTAACACAGGGAGGTGTTCTCAGGTTAAGCAAGAGGTGTTCGCACAGGGGTGTTGTGCTCTATAATTATGAGTTGGGCCAAAATGTTTAGAAAGGCTAAATTGTTATTTAACTAACATGAACTACATGCAATTTGTGTTGTAGAAACGGGTATTTAACGACTTGGGAAAAGGAATTTTAAACAATGCCTGGGAGGGTTACAATGCCACCTTGTTTGCCTATGGACAGACGGGATCAGGGAAGTCGTACTCCGTAATCGGTTACGGGCCGAATAAAGGTAATTAAAATCGATAAGAGTGCATTTGTAAAGAAATTAGCTCACGTCGTCATGTGTTAAGAGACCTTTTATTTGTTGGGAATTTTGGCGTGAACAAAACTCGTTGTCCCCCTTGTATTAATAGTCTAATCAGATTTCTTGTAAAGTTTTCATTCATATATCGTATAATAATCATTAACATGCATCATACTCGCACTATTTTACGGCTTGGTTTGATATGTCCTGAAGCTTGCCGTCATGTTATAGTACGCCTTTGCGTTCATTGCTTCAGTTTCAGTTATCCATTTTTTTCTTTTTATTTGCCGAACATATAAATGTTTTTACAGGTATTTACAGGTAATGAACCTTAGGTTTAAGGAAATTTCCTGGGTTAAAATGTATTCTCAATTTGGCTACTTCTCTAAGTAGAGGAGGGATGGGACAGTTTACACGTGGGACAAACTGTACAAAAATCATTACTAATGAACTACGACAGGTTTGGATCTGAAAAAAATTTTACACTTAGTGAATACGACGAAGCTTTCATGAGGAAATTTTCGTCGAAAAATATTGAACCGTTTTTGAGAAAATAAATAAAAACTGAATTTTTGGCACTTTTTGTAAGAAATGGGTCCTGATTATTTCGTTGTAGCACTCATAATG